>JAANSM010004034.1:0-11921 GCA_036850725.1 Orchesella villosa | reverse complement strand
TGTGCATCAAAACCCTTGTGTCATAATCGACTTCAAGATGGAGAAAAGAGAGAAGGAGCAGCAGCATCACCATTAAACTATATGTAATGTAAAACGTCTTCTTTTCATCATTATCATCATCAAACCATTATCTCCAATGTATTTTATTTCCTGGCTTGCAAGAAAATTGGGAAGAGTGAAAGAAGGAAATCCCATAAATTGTCATATCCATTTTTTCGAATAAGCATTATATAAAGCTAGAATGAGAGCGAGAGTAGGGAAAAAATTCCTTACCATTCTTTCTCACTTTCTCGTTGTGGATACTATCCTTTTCTTCAAGATATATGAATGATGCAGGGATATGCAATGAACATTAAATCTGAAAGTAGTGGAACGGAGCGATAAATATCATATCATCATCGTATAATGCTGCCTATACTGCCTTTCGTCTTCACTTTTACTTTAGCAGCTTATACTCACCTTCTCGCAGTCCATTATATTTTTCATGGACGCGTTTCTTCATTCTGATTTACAGCAGTAAATACACTTCGTTCATCTCCAAAGAATATTGTATACACACGCAGTTGAATTATAAGGGCTGTGTTGGTCGTTAACATCAACATAGCCGCTTCATCTTTCACTTTTCATTGCACAATATTTATCCTTTCTTCCTTTTGCAAATAAAATTCCAGATTTCCAAAAAACCATTATTTCTTGAGCGCTTTAAATCTTCAGCATAATACTTTTACGGGGTACGTATCAACGCTTACATTCGACAATGTTAAAACTTATTCGATCGTGTTCAGTAGTGTTATGATTGTTATGAATCGATTTTGATATTAAGTCAGGTGGTAAGAGATGTAAAGAAAAGGATGTTACACAGGATTGTCGTAATCATTTTTTTCTTTCAAGTATTGGAAATTCATATAAAATTATGCAAGCAAATATGCACCCACGTCAAACTACAGGATCCGATAATGCATTTTTTCTTCATCGTTTACCATTTCATAACAGTAAATCGAAATTGCGTTGAGCTTAGACTAGCCTAGGTGCTTAGACATATAGCTGTTTGAATAATAAAAGGAGGCATATAAGTATTTTCGTTTTTCGTCTTATATGTCTGTATCCTTCATTGACTCTTACGTCGCCCACACAAAGGACATGAACTGGAAAAGAAATGGGTGTGTTACGTATAAGTAAGTAAGTACTACGAATATATATTTTCAAGAATATGATGGGATCATGTGCAAACGAAAGTATGACCATCTTTTTTCAGATTCAGTTGTTGAATGCATAACGTACATACAGTGTTGCATTATATGCCGACATAATACAATCCTTTTATAACAAAAAATCCCATGAGATACAACTCCATAAAAAAAGTTGAACTTTGCATAATACTATTTTTGTTAAAAAGTGCATAAGAAAGGGTTTAAGGCACTCTGGATAATGCTCAATGAGAGGAATTTTTCCACAGCAAGATAAAGGGGGCAACAGGGTTGTCGTTGTCGTTGTGACCTTCCTTATATACAAAGTTCAAAAGGCATAGATTCAATACGGGTTGTATAGTGTATGTGGCATTATGTTGATACACATATTGCTTTTTGCTTTCATATCCATAAAAAAGTTTTAGCCGATAGGCACAAGCCAATAGCAAGATGATCAAGTATGTGTTCCCTTCTGTAATACAACAGTGATGTGAGGCGGTGTGTGTGCGGTCGTGTGTAGTCAAACCGTCATATAGTAATTCTTAAAATAAGCCCCTTTACACAGAATTCAATTCCCTCAAAATGACTCCCTCTACGCTAATAATAGACACTGTGGGAAAAAGACCCCTCTTCCAAAATACATATATGCACCACAACGCTATCACTAAAGCTCCATTTTTTCTTTTTCCCTCCTTTCACATAACAATCTACTCTACAGCTTGTTTCCAAAAAAAAATCCCAGAAATGGTTATGATTATACTCCCACAACTAATCATTGTGCATGATCTGAACACTGATTTCTCATGAATCTCATATCCGGAAGTTTGGTCACTGGAGGGAAAAAGAATATGGAGAGCGTACTACGAATAACGTGATCGCACATTGTATCCTTATAAGAAGAAGATTGTAGATTTTGCTGGCGCCTTCAACTCTTTTTTCTGACTGGTTTTTACTTACTCAGATAAAAAGGTTAAACGTGATAGTGATAGCTTATTTCTTCTGTTTTACCTCCTATCTGATTTTTATCTACAAATCCTGAAATTCTTTTTAAAGCTTAATATTATGGACATAGCGATCTTATACACGATTCACGGCGTACAGGGAAATGAGACTGTTTCCTCTAGGCATATCTTCCCCCTTCATGTTGGATTACTCAAGTAATAATTTAACAATTCCAAATGACTATTTTTTTGTTCATTGCGATCTTTTGGGAAACCTTCCAGAATTCGAGACGAATGTAATAGAAGCTCTTCTTAGAGTATCACATGTGGAGCTCTTTATTACATGCTTGAATCAAATAATCTTGGTGAAGTTGAAAAGAAAATAGAAAGTAAACACAAATGAAAAAGAAATAAAAACTATCAAAAATTTCTTTTTTTATACAAACAGAAAAAATCTAGCATTCTTTTTTAGAAATGGAAAGAGAAAAAAGCGTCTGCTTTGGGCTTTCACTATTATTATGTGTGCTTATATATCAAGAGCAACCCCAGCTTTCACTATTGAAGACCGCCTCCATAAAATTGATGACATTAGTTAGTTTCCTCTACATTATGTATGTGAGTATATACCACATAAAATGAAGAACAATCATGAAGCTGGAGATGCTGCGTTTACAAAAGCACCCCGTAAAAACGCTTCCCCATTAGTTGACATTATTTACGTTTCTCGGAAGACAGGAAAAACTTGGCAGACATGAAAGAACTTCCCATCGTGACTTTTTCTCGTCATTTTCGCGTGCTTCTATTTTGTATATATGTGTATATACTTGTATTGCAAGGGCGAGAGTTGCTTCTGTTAATGAATAAATTATTATAACAGTATGAACGAGAAACTGTTTTGCATTGAAACGATTTTGAGGGAAACCCTTCATCCCAAATGTGTCATAATGGTTTTGGAACCTTTTACCAAGCTCCAAAAACATAATGTAAAATGCACATATATAAAGAATGCAAGACCGTAATTAAACTTTTCCTTTCTTTCTCGTCGTTAAAAAAGTGAAAGTTTCGTCATTACTGTATTCACCAACGTTAGTTCCATCCACAGATTTTTTGTTGGCATTGTGTGTGCAGCATAAAAACAGAGAAAGACGGAGAGGATGTGATAAAATGGTTTTTGGCTTTATGCATGAGTTTGTGTGGGGAGAAAATCGAAAATGAAATGCAAATAACCTGTAGATGGAAGAGAGGGAAACGGTAAATACGTTGGATAATGAGAAAATTGTACATTGTATTGTGTATATTGTACAATGTTGATGTCATTTCATACCAAGTACGAGAGAAAGCTATTCAAATATTTAACTAGAAATAGTGGTTTTGTGTTGAACATTTTTGCTTTAATGTTAAAATGTGCACTACTCATTGTTCATGTTCAGCAGAGACAGCACAAGAAGCCAATCTAGGCAGTTTTTTGTGTGCCTTGCGGAAATTAGAAAGGAAGAGGTAGGTGTGCTTTGCTGCATCCAATGTTCACCAAGCACAACCACATTTCCACTGTAATAGTTTCCTGTATTTCTACTTTTCGCTTAAGCCCGATTAACCAAGAGGAACTAGAGTCCGGAAATAAGGAGAGTAAAGGGGTATTATGTATTGTAGACACCTCCGCCCGTCGTAAATTTCATGTTGTCTATCTATTATAAATGGAAACCCGCCCAGATATGTTAATTTTTATACGATAACCTCCCCTTCCCCCAGCATTATGGAAACACGTAACTGGTATAAATATTCACCTTTCTCTAATGCGTCGTATCCAACTCGCATAGCTATATTTAACCTAACTAAAAAGCACACGGGTGAAGGTCTAGTATAAAACATTCATAATAAATAATATTATTAAGATGGAAATGCGCGAGTTTGAAGAGGAAGCTTGGCTTTGGCTATTTAAGTGAAATACGCAGTAAAGCAGACTGCTTACGTTGGCAGTGACTGAAAAAGTTTCCATTTCCTACTTCTACCCTTTTCGTATCAGATAGAGGAAATGTATCACCTCTTTAATTACATAGATCTTTCCCCGTCTTTGGGGAGTGAGTCAAGGTCGCAATCGTCTCAAAAGTGATGAGAAGTTAATCCACTTGGTGAAATCAAAAGATTATATAGAGAGAAAGTACCCCACCACTGCAACTTTAATAAATAAGCTCATAAGCTATTTAGAAGGAATGCAAGGGGGAAATGTCAGAAATATAAAGGAGTATATATAAGCACAAGTACTTCAGTTCTACCAAACATCTGGTTCTGGTTAGCCGTCCGTAATTTAATGTTGCTCCCATTACACCGAGAAGTCGAAAGGGTTAGAAAGTTACATTTTCATTATTATTCTCAAGAATGTATCGTAAACAGCACAAGAACGACGATAGTATTATGTGTTGTATTATTATCGAAATGAATGAGTATTACTGGCGTTCGATAAGCCTCAGTTCCAACTGCTGCTCTGTGCTGTTCTTGCTTCTACACCAGTTCTCAATGGAACTTTCACAGAATTATGTATCATTACGATTAGAGCACGATACGAGGAAACAATACTCCTGCAAATTCCATTTCTCGTGCTCTCTCTCTCTCTCTCTTCTCGATTCTGCTTTCCCCCTTTCATTAATGTAATCCACATGAAATCCTGAGCTGCATTAGTTATGCTGTCTTCTAAGCCTTTTGTACCACTCGACATGGGTGTTAATGTTGTGTTGTAGATGAAGACAGGAAAAAGTAGCAAACAAGATAGGCAATACAATGAGAATGAGAAACTATTTTAACGTATGAGCTATTTATAGCGAATAACCAACCATGAGCACCAAACCAAGAGAACGAGGGGGGAAATCCAACACGCACATGATCACTGATCACACACACACGAACAATGAAATAAAAAGAAAAGAATAAGGAGAACGAATTGAGCATTAGTTTGATCGACGAGCTCAACAGCTACCTACCACTCACATACATTCTTAGATAAATAAATATGTACGACGATATCATCAACATCACTACTGTTCAACAATTTAATACGAAAGGAAAGAAAGATGCAATGAAAAATACAAGAAAAAATGCATATTTGAACCTTCATGTAACATGAATCATGTTGCTACTGAGTTTAATGAATTAATGAGTTTTTCGTCCAATTTATATCAAGTAGTGCAAATTAAGAAGGGACGTGGGAGATGACTTTATAATTCAATTTCCAAGTTTGTTGGCGAAGGTCAGAACACTAGATTTTGTTAAAAACTTGTGTGACTGCACTGCAGCAAGTAAGTTTGATAGTACTTATAACATTGTTTGCAAAAAAGTATACTATTATAATGAAAATGCATGGAAAATTAAAATAGATCATGATAGAATACAGTAAAAGAAGAAAGTTGGAAATAGAATCATGAAAAAAGGGAGAAAATTCATTAAAAGAAGAAAGAGACCAAGGAAAAAGATAAAATGTTCGCGTTTGGTTCGTGGATGGTGTGTTGTAACTACATCACGATATACTTGGAATAGTCAATAGTATAGTACAATGTGTGCTCAGTCAGCGAGTAAAATGAAAGAAAAAAAAATCTTTATAATTTTCAGATTTATGTAGCTACAGCTGCGGATATTATTTTATAGGAAGAAGGGCTACCATAAAAGGAGCAAAAGTAAGTTAAACAGAAAATCTAAGATAACTAGTTTACTCCATACTGGTTCACTTTGTGCTCCTTCTGTAGTTTCCTATGTCTTGTTAGATCATCCATGTGTTCATGGTTGCTGCACACAGGCTTTGCTTTCCTCGTATGTAGGCTGTACTTGTACTTTTGTGCACTTTTGGTCACGAGGAAAGCAGCCCAGCGTGAAGATTTTTACTGCATTTCATTGATTACTTTTTCCCTTCGGCTTTGACTTGCTTTGCACCGCATCAGGTTTATTACTTTTCGGAAAGAAGAAAGTATGAGCTGGCAAGATGGAGCATAAAAAGGATTCGCTCAAAAGGCGAACTCAGATTAGAAAGATTTCTTGCTTTATTATACGCTATGCTAAGGAAATGATGCCACCGATGCTTGCTTTTGTGGTGTGTCTAGTGGAGGCATGCTTGGGTGATGCTGATATGATTCTCCGTTTGTTGCCGCCTGTATAAATAGCCTGAAGATATATAGTGATGCGGTCCTGGTTATCCACATTAATTCTATAGGTTGAGTAAGTATATGATGGTGCAACGTCAATTTCCGTTTGCATTTTCCAGAATAAATACGCTATATGTTTATTTTGTGTGCATCGATGCACTATATTACCCTTCTTAAGTCAGATCGCAACGAGTTGCATCACCCTCAATGTGAGTATATTTGCTAGACACAAATGTCTAGTTTTCCCTAGCAAAGCAAATGGAGAAAGACTGGGAAAAGTGAGAGAACTTTGAACCGATAAAAGGCATTGATGTAACAGGGTATAATGTGCATATATAAAGTCTATTACACAGTTTGAAATCATCGTGTGTTTTGTTGTTACTCTATTGAAATCTTGGTTTCAATTCTAGTGAATTGTTGTCAGCTCCACATGAGCACATACAAAACCCAGGACAACATATAATGTCTATAAAACCTTCCATTCCAATGTTATGTCGGTTCGGTTGTATTATCGCGGCTTATGACTGCACCAAAACGCATATTTACATTTGTTCCGTATTAACTGCATACGTATATGAATCTTTGCATACAAAGTTCGTTTTCCCATATTACATGGGAAAACGAATATTACAATATTCATGGATACA
The DNA here is from genome assembly GCA_036850725.1 of Orchesella villosa. NCBI lineage: Eukaryota > Metazoa > Arthropoda > Collembola > Entomobryomorpha > Orchesellidae > Orchesella > Orchesella villosa. The sequence continues at coordinate 5,019 of JAANSM010004034.1, read as the reverse complement.
TATACTAGACTTACTTTGATGCTAACAAAGAAAGAAAAGCTCACGAAATGCGTTGTTGCAGCATTTTCCAGGAAATGGAAATCAAACGAATTGTAGTGGGAGTTCCATTTCCATGAAAGCCGAAACTCAGAAGAGAACACAACCCTACTCTCGAAACAATGAGAAGTATCCTGTTGAAGAGATGAATGTTACAATAAGAGAAATTCATTTTCCTGGAACAAAACAATGAGTCTGGATTCTGGATAGCTGCAGGGAATAAAAGGTTGGTGCATAAACACCGTACGTACATGTTACATGGGCACATTTAAACCCCTCCACGATCAGAGGTAATACTACTCCAAGCTATATTCTCCCGGTGATGCATCTTCTCTAATGACATGAGGGCACTTGCTTTCAACATACAGAAAATAATGAGGAGTTGCACAAAAGGAACGCCTTTTCATTACTTGCTTTCATTTCTCTATACCNTCCCGGTGATGCATCTTCTCTAATGACATGAGGGCACTTGCTTTCAACATACAGAAAATAATGAGGAGTTGCACAAAAGGAACGCCTTTTCATTACTTGCTTTCATTTCTCTATACCATTACATTTTTACTATGCTAGTAACATTACCGCATTCATTTCATTACTCTCTCAATACATAAAAAGAAATGCAATAACTACGAAGTACCTATAATTCCAGGTGCATTCACTGCTCAAATACGTTTATTTTTCTCTTCCTAATAAATTAACATACGAGAGTTTCTATCTCTATATGCACAAAACCCTATTGGATGAAGGTTGTATAGTATACTATATTTTTATACTAGTTTTTAGTTAGATAATAATTGATTGTTTTTTCATTTATTAAAGGTTGATATATTCATTTTCCTATTCTACCTATGTAAGGGATACAGTTGAAAGTAGATAAGCATGAAAGTAATAAAATGTATAAATATTTTCAGCTTCTAATAACCTTCATAGTGAGTTAGCAAAGTACTTTGCGCCTTCCATTTATTGCACTGACTGAACACCGGACTGACCAAACCTGCATTTAATTACCCTAGTTCACGATATTTATTGTTCTGTATCCGCGCGTCACACATGCTTTCACTCGGAACAGCAAGGGAGAAAGAGAAGTAGGAAATTTTTCATGCAACGCAGCAAACAGTCGGCCGCACCTTGCGCCTTGAGTTCGATCCGACTGCGATAAAATTAATCGCGATACATACATTATTATACACGAACGCTATTCTTATAGTGAGAGTTAAGAAAATAAAATAAAAGTTGTGAGCTGTGAGCCATTCAGCCTGCAAGAAAAACGAAGGAAAGGCGAGTACCTCCGTTTTTGGCTTGGCCGCCCTCATTACATAAGTTTCACACGACTTTTCCACTGCAAACTGTGTAACTCGTATACTATACCAAGGCACGTCAACCACATCTCCATGATTCATCAGCTCAAGTAGAAACTTATTTAGCCATAAGATTTAATTACTTCAAAGGAAAACTAAACACTTAGAATTAATGAACTACACTCATTCCTTTTCTCTCTTTCTCAATTTCTTTCGCCTTTTCCACTTCTTGTATAGTTTCCTCAGGAAGAAAAGTGACCTTAGGTTGAGTTGCTTAATTACACGAATGTGAATAGCATTTGTATGTATTAAATGTAGTCTCAATAAATCCTCAACTCTTAAATGCCAGCGTAAGTTCATTACTCAATAAACTCAAAATGCACATTCACATTCAACATTCCCCGTTTTCAACTCTTGCACAAAATCTTCCACTGTCGACTAGTACAGCATCACCATCTATACATACTAAGTATTTTACGGATATATTTAGAAGCTATTTTATAAGTCGAGAATTCCCCACTACCAACTATGTACGCCTCCTTCAGTGATGCAGAAGATGATAATAGTTTGGTAATACTTATGCCCGTAACTAGATCCCTGAAAGTGGCCTCGAGTGGTTAAACGAATAAAACCTTTTTTCCAGCTTTCCAAATTCCATCGTAGGATTCAAGTCTGCGTTGAATCCTGAAGGATGCTTTTATCAACAGTAGACATACAACATATAATATTATATTATACACTCTATATACATTAGTATATATGCCTAACATAAGTATTGGACACGAAACTAAAGTCTATCTTGTGTTTCGTAACATTGGACTTGAAGAAAAACGATATCGTCCTCACCCTACTTTCCTTTTCATCGTCGTGTGCTTTTCTCTGCTTTCTAAAACTTTTCTTCCGTTTTCAAAAACGCTTTCAACTTTCAATTCACTTACAAAATTCACAAGAGAACATACAAACAAACAAGAATTGAATGCATGTATGCGTTTGGCATTTATACGATTGCATTGCATTATTCCAATTTTTTCTTCGTAAGAAGCTTATCGTTTCGTTTCTCTCTGTACATAACAACCGGGTGTTTTCTTCTTTCTTTCTTTCTCTCTATTCACTTGTCCTCCTTTATTCTCCGCCCTTAAGCTGCTTTCTTTCTCTCCTCTGTCACTTTGTGGAGAAAAAAGACGGAATTCGAAACTACAAGCATGAATGTTCCATTGTAAATAGCAACACAGTTTTCATTACTACTTTTGGTGATGGTATAATAGTGAGTTCTACCACGACATGAAGGACATATAACACATCCTATCACACATTCCAAATGCCCTTGCGAACTTTTGAAAATAATGGGATTTTCACTATGTACGACGTTACATAGAAGAAAAGAGCAATCAACAGCAATACATGCACACAAAACTGTTTGGGATAGTATGGAGAACTAAAGTTAGTTTTAGTTCATGCTTTCCTCATACATATATTTATGTAGTTATATCAAACAAAATGTATTTTGTAGCATTTTGTGTTTACGTGTCCGACTTGAAAATTCAAGAAAAACCTTGACAGAAAGGAGAGTCGTTCTCCTTTACACAGAGCTTTAGACGTAGACAAAATTATTCGCATAATAACCGCAATACATATTTGAAAAGCCGTATAATGTGAGCTAAGAGAAACCTCTAGTTTTCGTGTTGAATTTTAAAAGGGAGTTTTCTACAAATATTTTGCTTGGACCTGTACACATTTCTACCTCCATGCATAAAGTATGAAACTGGTAGGTACAACAATGAGGGCCAACATGACACATTAATATATTACTCTTCCGTCACCGGTTCAAAATCACAATATGAATACAACATGTGTAGAAGACATAGTATTTTGAGGAGAGAAGTGTGAAATGGGAGAAAGGTTGAGCAATGCAACATGCAGTTTTTAAAGCATTTCAGAAGCGTGTTCTTTCGGATTCAAGGTCACTAGATTCAACCCAGATATAATATAGATGTGTATACATACACCCGTTGAGTACCTAACACAGTTGGTTTGTTGAGTTGAGAAGTTAACTCTGCAGGAAATTGACTAGCTTTTTATTCACAATGGAATTCAATTTTGTATGCAAACTGGAGGTACACAAGACAAAAGTGGCAGCATAGGTAGATGAAGGAGAGAGCAAGGCTCAAATAAAAAGTAATTTTGCGTCTCATTTCTCTAGCCCTGCCTCGCCTCCATTTTCATCTCCATCTGACTATGCACACGCTCCTATAGTTCAACAACCAAAAACCGTGTTATATAAAGGCTATATTTATTTTCGCCTCTTGAAAACTGGAGCACAGGCGAAGAGTGGTGCTGGAAAATGAAGCAGTTGTAGTTAGGTAGGTGATCATTTTCTACTCTCATCTCTTCCCTCTCTCTTTCTCTTACCGTGTGCTTATATAAAATGCGACTTTATTATTCGAGCTGACGTGTTATGCTATTTTTTGTTTTCCATATTCTTGCAAGATCACCATCATGCAGCATCCAATGCGATGGTTTTTGCTATGAAATCGTATGATCCTTCCACCACCAACCAACACACTACCGCCTCCTCATCTTTGCTCTTGTTCAGGTTATGCGTTCATTATATTTACATCGTTTCCGCATTAAGTTTTCCTACAAAATATGAGATAGCTTCCATCCACTTTTACTGTTTGTTACACTGTGCTCAATTTTTAGTAGAAAATACCCATTACCAAGTCTGAAGTCTGCCAGAGTCAGTTAATACAATCCACCTACCAACCTCCCATGCAGGTGCACGGATAATCTGCAAACATTTCTCATTAGGTACTTGAGGTACTTCCCATTGTGAACTACATGTATACTATAATGTAATCTGTCGTTTCATCTCTTTTATGCTTGTAAAAGACTCTGGAAAATGTACCAACATGTGTGACTACTGACTACACTTCAAAAACTGCATTTACCCGTAAACCCATTTTCCATAATCTAAAAGCTACATACATAAGCAAATACTTGTTTACCAACAAGAAAAATTGTAGCAAAACTCTACACTTACAATTCTGAACCGAGGCCAGGTGTACTGCTATACACGAGTACGATATACACAATGTAGATCGCGACTGACGTATTTTATTGCTTTTTACAAAAATGGATTAGATTAGTGAAAGAATATAAAGGCATAGAACTAATGAAATTGACTATGAAAGGCCTTAATTTCTTTTGATGTAGCTCAAGAAATAGGGATTGCTATGCGTGCTCAAAATTGCTTTCCTTTGTCCTTCTATTTAATCAGCAAAGATATCTGAGAAACGGACGGAACAAAAATATAAGCGCAAACAATCTGAACTAATAATTTTCTTTTTATATCCAGATGATCCAAAGTTTCTAAGATGATATCCTGGATTTGACAAATCATAATTGTCCTTCCTCCGAGCGACATGACTCAGAAAATCTTATCAGAATAACCATTTACTCTTTTATCGAGGGCAATTGAAGTATGAAACGTAAAAAGTACTTTTCCCGTCGAATGCATGGTTTTACTACCTGATCCAATTTGCAATTTACCATTTGGCTTGTACGACATACAGTCGCCATTTGACACGATAATTTACATTTATTGGTTGTTGGTCCACATGTTCCAACGCAAAGAAAAATTCAGAACCATTGTTTAAGTGTTCTATCAGCAGCCAGCAATTGTAGT
>JAANSM010004033.1:0-11922 GCA_036850725.1 Orchesella villosa | reverse complement strand
ATGTTACCAGAATTCTTAAACAAATTGCTTTTTCCGTCAGATTTTTCAGGAAGCAAGGAGGGCATCACTTTCTTAATAATTACAAGCCAGTTGAAACTATCCATGACGAACATGAAAACCATTTGTTCCCCGAATACAAAGAAGGGAACTGCCAAAGAGAACGAAATTATTTTTTTCACGACGTTGCTCCAGTCACAGACAATGGGTAATAGTTCAAGAATCAATCCGAAAGGCTCGTCTTTAATAGAAATCAGGAACGTGGGCATCACAAAAGGTGCTCCTAAATAGAAGACAGCAGCGGAAATGTACACTAATGATTCACCCGTTGTAATGGCTCGTTTGGTTGTTTTCTTCTTTGTCGACTTTCTCCTTTGATCAACTATGGGAGTGAGAAAATTAAAGACAAGGAATTAAATTATTTAGATATCTGTGACTGTCTTTTGCAAAGTTCACAGTAACTATAAATCTTCCTTTTTTTTAAATAGAAATTGGTCTAAGTTTCCCATGATATATAGTGAATTTGTGACACCTGCTGTAGGTTAATAAAGTTTGGAAGTGCGTTCAGAAAAAACCTCACCAAACCTTTGTCAGTTTGTATCAGTTATAGTTGTCAGGTTTCCCAAGAATTAATCGCAAACCAGCAGATTTCCATAATGTCTGCGTAACTTACATATTTTATAATATACTTTCATATTAGTACCTGGATGTAGGTGGTCCCGTCTTGTTCTTAACCAGAAATGAAGCATTGCAGTTTCTACCACGGCACAGGTTCCCAAATCACGATACCAAGTTCAGAATAGATAGCAGAATTTCGAATGAAACTCCATATATAACTGTGTGTACCACAAAACTCAGCATATCTTGCGGTTGGTTTGTCTTTATGAATTGAGATAAATTTTGAAATGCAGCAATGAAAGAAACTAAAAATACCATGACTGACAACGAGTCCCTTAGGACTTCGCATACTGAACCAATTCGGGTTGGTTTTTGTGGATACGGAACAAATCGATTGTCGTGGGCATCATAAAGTTGAAACCCTCTTACATTAGGCAAGTTTTTATTGGCAATTTTTGTAAATTGAAGTAAATTCAAATAGCCTCTAATAAATCCTTTGTTCCAGTCTTCCCCCATTTTTTGTATGTTCACAGGAAATCGGTTTGGTTTTCGTTTATAAAATTAAAGTTTGGAGTGTGACAATAAAGCTAAGAGGACGTGTAAAGTCCCTTGTTCCACTCTTCCTTTCACGTGTCGTCTCTTTACTCTACTGGAAAGGTTTTTTTGGTTAGCGGATAAAGTTTAGAATCAAATTTGAGAATTTGACTTGAGTTGAGATTGACCTTATAAGTTTGGGAGATTGACTATAGTGTAGCACAAGGTATGGGATGTAATCAAAGCCAAATATAAGAGTTAAAGCACTAATACAAGATATAAGGAGCAACGCTTTGGTTATTTAAAGGCGGCGTATTTTTTGCAAAGTGACCCAAACCATAACCTTGTACGCAAATATATTAGCTGCGATTGGACCGGGTGGATTAAATTAATCGAAAATTGATTTAAATTCAGAATTTATACATCGTACTAAATTTTCAAATTAAAAACCTAATTTTTTCTTTTAAATTAAATTTTTGGTTATAAATTGTTTTTTACTAAAAATGGTTAGCTTATTTCTATATTCTCCCGAAAGACAATTACGACTGCGGATTTAAATTAACTGCTTAATCGATTCTTTTAGTAAACGTAGAATTAGGAAAATGTAGCAATTATGAATTTAAATTTGTTAGCAGTAAAATTCTAGGTAGCTGAATGTTAGTTAAGCAAGTTATAATTTTATCAAGTTTGCTTTTCCGTCTCCCGGTCGTTCTCTCCACTTTCTCCTGGTCGCGTATTTCGATCAATGTGTTCCAAATTTGGTAGTCTGAAGACCCTCGACTTGAAAGACGTTAGTGCGAATTAAGCACAAAGTCTATAGTTCAAATTTTGTCATACAGCATGGTAGTTGGTATGTTATTGACAGCATTCGTTAAGCAATTCACATTAAATTGTGCATCTATAAATATTGATTTTCACCAATATTGGTCGTAAAAACATATGGAAACGACAGGTGATAACATCATAATAATCAATGCTTGTAGGCACTTTACAGAAAGAATGTTTTTAGAAAATCAGTTGAGAATTGCACGTATACTTATTACGCTACATCGTTTAGTGTTTAGCTCCTGATAAATTTTAAGCCATTGGTTAATTCGGATCGAAAATTGTAGCCGCAAATATGCTCATTCCACATGTTTGTGGGCTTGCTAGTGACCATATGCTTTGAGTTTTTTCCGAGAATTTTAGCTCTTACATAATAATGTGCTATATGGTTTAGCTCACTGATAAATTTTTAGCCATATAAGCCATTTCCTTCAAATGTTATAGACGAGAATGTTTAATCAATTGATTAAGAATCCGAATTATTTAATCCGATTAGAGTTTATCTAATCTTTAATCAATAATCTGTGAAAAATAGTAACCTCAAATTCTATATGTATCTTTTTCTTGCTCTCTGTCGGTACCTACACAGTACCCTTAGATTTTTCGTGGCTTTTGAGGGCACGTTTGTGGGTTTATTTTGAGTCTTCAAAACAAACTCTCATTTTATTCAGGTGTGCACCTGCTAGCCTCTATGCTGGCTCCAGGTGTAATAAAACTCACAAAGTCTGGGTAACTACATTTCTAACTAAATATAGTTAATCATGCATCCTTTTTCATCGTTTTGAGGGGCATTGTGACCAAACTGTATTTTTCTACTCTTTAACATTAGCGTACACGGTAATGTATTTTTTATGTAAACCCCTAGTATATAAACCGGTCTCTCCGCCAAATAAACCAGTACGATTTTACCGTTCTAACCAAAAATTATGCCCGATTGAACACTTGCACTTTCATGTTTGCTCTCATCATTCACGTTCTACTTCACTCCTCATTTTACATCACATGGTAGCAGAGGGTAGTTACTCTCTTAGCCGGTTTGGGGGCAACTTGAGACAAGCGTATGCATTGACATGCATCAACAAGTGGTGATTTAGTATAGCGTTACTGCGTTGAATATTACCATCTGTATACCAAGCCCAGTGGTTCTTTCAATTAACAGCAAAGTGAAGTGTTTCAAAAACGTTCAGTTTCTGCGTTCTATCGTACTCAGACAATAATAATAGACAAAAGCGTGAAACTAGCTCGTTCAGTTTCATAATATAGTGGTTATATTATAATTTTCAAACGATGTTAGTGCATTACAGTCACTTTAAAGTGAGTTATGCGAAAATATTTTGTGTAAAGAATAGTGAGCATTTACGTACTTTACAACAGTTCAACTAACATTTAGCGCGCTTACAGGCACGCCAAGTTTCAGTAGCGTGCACAAGCTACTACATAGCTATCAGTGTAAGACAAGATAACCAATTTCTAAAGCAAGCCAAACAGTTGATAGCCGTGCACGACATCCCGTGTAACTTTGATGTGCGCATGTTAAGCAGCTACTTCCTACACACCTGTGTGTACAGTCCACCGTCATACCATTAAAGGAGACCCCACAACAACCTCCTGCACACCTGGGCATAGAGTCCAGCGTCATCCTGTTCCAACAAGCATTTGCAATAACTACCTGAGCACCCGCGTGTGTCCTGACAGATACCCCATAGCTACAACAGTAAGGTTATAAGTATTGTTTCCTTTATTCTTCTGGCATAAAACACACACGGCCATCATGGGGAAAGAGAGTATGAACACCAGCCATGTCGAAAAAAAATTGAATGTCTCAAAAATCAAGCAATGGCGTTTCCAAGTAACGCTGGTGCTTCAATCACACGAAGTATAGTACTTCGTCACCGGGACGGAAGCATGCCCCACAGACGACCAAGCAGACGCTCCAAAAGAACGGAACAAGAAGGACATCAAAGCAAAAGCAGTAATCGGAACTACGCTTTCAGCAATTCAGACGAACCACGTATTCTAGTGCAAGTGCGCACAGGAATTTTCGACAAGCTAGTCACAATCCACAGTGACTCAAGCTCCTGATGAGGACTGAAGTGTCAGTCGAAACGTCGGGAAAATAAAGATAAACTGATAATTTACGCTCGAAGTTTACCCATCAAATTCTTTTAAGTGAAAAAGACTCAAGCTTGCTCAATAAGCAGCACACGATGGCCAAATTCTTCAAATTCAGCACATAAGAATGATTTGGAATCTCCAGTGGCAGGCAACCGGGAGTACGAAGAGCTAGCAAGAAGCCTTCGGGAAAGGGGCGTTACCATAGACGAATCTATCATGATATCAAAGATTGTGTCATCCCTAAAAGATGAACGTCATGGCGCTTTCAAGAAGGCATGGGACTCAGTTGCAGAGGACAAGCAGACAATGGCCAACCTGCATGCTCGGCTCACGAAGGAGGAGCTAGAGATCAAACAGCGAGACTCCAAGGAATCATCGGAATCGGAACCGTTATTAGCAAACGTCAAGCCAAAAAAAGGCAATATAAACCGTAACAGTGGCAGCGACAACAAGGGCAATAGCAATAGAAATCACAGCAACAGCAATCATCGCTATCAAGGCAACAATTGCAGTGGCAATGCAAACAACTGCAACAATTTCAATCATGGCAATGGTAATGGCAACAGCAACGGTAGAAAACCAGTTGGAAAGAAGTTAGTACCTGAAATAAACGCAAACTCTAGATGCAAGAACTGCAATGAAGTGGGACATCGTTGGAAACAATGTCCTCTACCTAGACGGCAACAAAACAATGGCAACTGCAACTCAGCTGCACATCATGTGGAATCCCAGAATCACGGAAATGGCAATAGCAACAACCGAGCAAATGAAGCTGATACTTCTGAGCATTCTGCAACAGCATTTATTGCATCTATCAAGCACAAACATAATGAATGAATTTCCGATAGCGGTGCTTCCCACCAGATCGTGGGTCGTGATGACTGGTTCATTGATATTTCAAAATTTGACTGCCCACGTAGCATTTCTCTCGTGGAAAACAGTACTGAAGGAAAAGGAATCGGCACTGTTCAGATTGAAGCATTTATTAATAATGAATGGCAACTTTCTACAATAAGCAACGTATTGCATGTATTAGGAGCAGTCAAACGTTTTTCTGAGGAACAGCTAACCCAGAAAGGAGTCAAAGTTGTACGTGATAACGTCAGCTCCATTTACTGCAGCAAACACAACAGCCCCATACTTACTGCGGACATGAAGAACAACGACTATGTGATGCGCTTCCGCCCTCTGCGGCAACAAGCACACATTGCTACATCCAAACTATGGCACTCTCGCTTAGCCCATGTCAACATTGAATACTATACAGCAAAATGCAGCCAGCGGTATTCAACTCTCTGAGCTGACAAATATTTTCACACTGTAGGATTGCCACTACGGTAAGGAAAAACGACTTCCATTCCCAAGAATTGAGAATCGCATACAGTGTAAAATTGGGAACATTATACATGCAGATCTTTCTGGGCAACAGTCCAGATCCCTGGGCGGAGCCGAATTTTTTCCTTGTAATCCTGGATGAAACTTCTACCTTTAGGAAGGCCTACCTGCAGAAGAAGAGCGAAACAGCAGCATGCATAAAGAAGTTCATCAGCTTGATAGAAACTTAAGTCAACAACAAAGTGAACATGTTCCGCACTGACAATGGAACTGAGTTCGTTAGATAAGAACTCATTGCATTTCTTACTTAAAAAGGAATCATCCACGGCACAATAAGCACGCAAAATGTTTGTAGCAGCCAAAGCACCCGAACATCTATGGACAGGCGCAGTTGCTACTTCCCTCTACATACATAATAGGATCCTGAACAAAAATGCAAACAACATTACAACGAACGAGACTATCTTTGGAAAGAAGTCGTACTTGGGCCACATCAAAACCTTGCATACAAACATATTCATAAACAGCAAAGGGGAACATGGGATCCTAAAACCACTATGTGTATGCTAGTAGGATACAAGTCCAACACAAACAGCTACAGATTATACGATGGCGAGAGGCAGTGCGTGTATAAAGCAAGAAACGTCACGTTTGAGGAGGAAGCTGCAGAATATGTCCCAGTGTTGTGTACTCGGATACTAACAGTGATAATGAAGAAGCAGACAGTGGAAATTGCTCAGCAAACAATTACTCCACGACTGACAACGACGCAGCAGCAAATCAGGATAAAAGTGAGGAAGACATGGCCGCACATTCAGCAGCACAAGTCAACTCATCTAACAAACCAAAGCACATTAGTTAGAATTTCAGCCAATGATCACGAATATGAAGCGAGGATTCCAGAGAAGGGAAAAGCTAAGGTTAAACTTCCCAAATAATATCTATGATCCTTCGCAGCCATGACAGCATGTACACACCTATGACTTTACGAAGCGGAAACTCTACACAGTCATCAATCCGGTATAAAGCCAACTTAGCTAATGCCATGATGAACCTCAATCCTACTATGAAGTCGTAAACTCTCCAGAGAAGGTGAATAGTGCTTTCTCACGTTGTTGTTGCAGGCAAACTTAAATGATTCTGACAATTTAATCTTAATCTAGAATCAACAATCCAAAAGAATTAATTTTAATTCTTAATCTCTCATATGAAGAAAATAAGTCATTGATAACACACGCTTGGTTATAGACAGGAAGGTTTAAAAACGGCAGTATAAGTAGTAGAATGGTTCATGCGTTGCGCACTCTACTATACAGTTTTAAACTGCTGTCAGCTACGTGGCTTATGATATACAATCATATTATTTTTTGCAATAATGGTTATTTATGTATTCTCAAGAAAGAAAGTTATTAACATGGATTCAAATTAACGTCATGATAGATTCTTCATATTAGGGAAAATTGGGACCATGTAGCAATTAGGTATTGGCGAAATTAAAACCAAAATGAAATGTATTTTGGGAGAAGCGGTAGAGTTTTGTATATTAGTTATTGCGGAGGAAAAGCAATACGAATTTATCAACTACAATACCTTACATTCTTTGATTTTAAGAAGCAAATTCGTTCCTTCCATTTAAAACTCTTGTATTATATTAAAACGGGGATTCCAAACATTGATGTGATTTATAATGTGCTAACCTTTCAAAACAAATCTTATTTCTCTATTCCCAGAACTATACTATACTTTAAAGTTTAAACGTTAAATATATTATATTAACTGCGAATATGGATATAATTACCCTTTAAATTGTTAGAATTATAAACAAAAAAGTTTGAGCCTTCAATTTAATTTTTATAAAAATGTTTAACTTAATTCCACATTTCCACGAAAGGAAGTTATGATAATGGATTCATGTTTTAGTAAATCGAAATTTATTTAAGGAGAAGCGGTAGAGTTTGTATATATTATTTTTCATCTAGGGAAAGCACCTTATCGATTACACCAAAGAATAGCTTGTATTTTTTAATTTGAAGGAGAGCGTTCGTTCATCAATTTAAAAAAGTTGTTTATTCTGTTAAAACGCGTCCTCATTGAAAATGAATCCTGATTCAAAAATTTGATTCCCTTTATAATATTCTCCAATCCATCAAACCCAATCATCATCAAACTTATACTCTATTTAACCCCTCGAATACATTGATTAAACCTTGAATTTGGATATGAATACAAACACTCCATTTAATTAGGTAGAACTTTCAAAGAATTGCCATTACCCATAAAACATACCACAGCTATCATCAGACAGCACAATGACGATGGGCGACTAAATGTTTATTACATGAAATAAAATGCATGAAACCCCGATACTTGAGAGCGCAAATTCATTTGTGGTACACATATGTGAAGGCAGCTAATCAAATGCAGAGTCGTCTCAATAGGTAATTTGTGCAATATTCGTTTATAATATAATATTCGTTTCTTTGTCCCGAACACTGAATCCAACTGGCCTTGTGCTAAAAACTTCCCTATAGCCCTAATAAAAATTACATATGTATGAATATAACTCGAGTAATGAAATCATGAATAAAACTTTGATTCTCTTCAACCAGGAAGTAAACTATTTTTGTGATACTCTCATTCGTAGCTTTGAAATAAACTTCCATGTAAGTAGTCAGGATATTTGCAAGCAATGGTGATATTGATGCTTACGTGCACATGCTTGCAATTCAAGAGCGCTTGTGAGAAGGCTAACGCCGGCTATGCAAAAAGAGCATACTGCATAAATTTATTGCACATGTGCAACGTCGAAAAGGAAATGTGCGTGCATGGTGCGGAAGCACCAGCACACAACTTCAACACGCTTGTCACCACGCTCAACAACCTCACGCATTTTTTTATTCACAAGAAGTTGATACGATGTTTGTCATAAATAAATTGTTGGAGCTGTTGGAAATTGAAGACTGGGAACTAAAGACTGAAGCGTAACAAATTTTTTATAACCAATTGTGTATTGTTTTTTAAAAATTTTAATCTATGTATTTTGTTTGTATCGGTAAAATATGATTCGAATAATGAAAAAGGGTGGGAAATTGTAGGTTAGTGGATTTTCAGAGTCATAGTTACTGTAAATAAAAGATATAGTTTACATTAGGTAGTGTAAGTGTAAATTTTTATTTTTGCAGAAGGTGTTGTTTCTTTTTCCTTTACTGGAGTTGTTGGCTAAAGAGTGTGATGAAGGTATGATATAATGATGATGTTATATGATGATAATGATGTTATCTGATGATGATGATGTTAAATGATGTTAACAATAATGTTATATGATGACAATGGTGTTATATGATGATGATGATAATGTGATAACGATAATGTTATATGATGACTACTGTGTTATATGATGATGATAATGGGATGCGGCATGAGGATGATAATGGGATGTGGCATGAGGATGATAATGGGATGTGGCATGAGGATGATAATGGGATGTGGCATGAGGATGATAATGGGATGTGGCATGAGGATGCTGGTGATGATGTTATATAATGGTAATAATAATGATATGATGATATTTTTTTATTGCAGGACAGTAAATTTGAAAGCTATGAGGGTTGTACTACTGCACAATGCCAGAAAAGAATTACGGGAATTACTGCAACGATACGACGAAACCTTGAAGTAATGATTGGAGAAGATACTCCAGAAGAACCAAAGCCTCTCTTCCCAGTCTAGCAGGCACAAACAATGAAGCAACTTTAACCCCCAACCTAATATGCAGATTGTTTGGGCTGAACCTCGCTTGGAATATAACCGGAGAGGAAATATTGGACCGCAACCTCCAGCACGCCAAAATCAAAATTATCGTGCAGCGGCACATCCCCAAAAGCCACATACATATGCTTATCCGTACCCTAGATATGCTAATCAGAAACCAGTGCAGTATCCACCTGCAGGAAGAGACAATTTTCCTCAGCCTTGGCAGCCACGACTAAACTCTGATGCCCACTACGAAGTTAGACCGAAGTTAGTCAGAATCAACGAGAATTTAAAAACAACAATAATTACATGAACTATGACGGAAACCTGTACAATCGCCCACGAAACTATAATCGAAATCATTATCCCCACCAACACGACCGTAATTAGCTTACAATTCCCCAGCGAGTTCAAAATGGAGAAGCAGATGGAAGAATATGGGGCCCCAGACGAGAGGTCAACAACAACTGCTATCAATGCGGTCAACCTGGACATAGAATATGGGGCCCCAGCCAAGAGGTCAACAACAACTGCTATCGATGCGGTCAACCTGGACATTTTGCTCGTGAATGCCCATTTTTGCAAAAACAGGGGTCCTTTGAACATGTAAGGCCCGAATTCATGATGAGGGGGATGAATTTTTATGAAGGGCACGAATCATCCGTTTTTCTTGCAAAGTCTGTTGAGACATTGCTGAGCATACCTTGCTACATCCATGGGCAATTTGCAAATATCCTAGTTGATACTGGAGCCTGCATGTCCATACTGAATGATAAATATATTAATAAGAACAAAGCAAAGATTGAACCCGAAGTTTTTAGACTAATTGGTTTAGGAGAAGAACATGACTACACAACTGAAAAAACAGAAGTTCCAATCATATTTCAAGACGGAACAAAGGGTATCTTCTTAATGAGGACGGTCACTGATGTGTGTTTTGACGGCATACTAGGAGGAGACATCATGAAACCTTATAATGCCGCCATCGACTACAAGACAATGACCCTTATTTTCGACAGTGGAAAATCTATACAATTGCGGCACCCCCTTGCACCCGTAAAAGTTAATGTCACTGGACCCCCTAATAATCAAGGAAGTCCAAGCTCTCCAGACCAACCAATTTCCTGCATTCCTTTGCTCACTCCGCACGTGTCTATCCCGTAATTGAGTTTTACCTCGAACCCTTTGAGAGTTGTTTTGTAATGGGATACCTTATCGTTGACAGTGGGAAATTTTATGCAAAATTCCTCATCAGGACCCTTCTTACAGATTTTATCCTGTCCTGTACACTACACTGCAATGCCAATTTTGCTACTTTCCTATCGCCTTGAATGATGTACGGTGAAGAAGCACAAGACGATCACAATATTTTGATTTATGCTTCATTTAGATTAGTAACCTTGCTGATTTAGAATAATTTTATTTTGGTATGCATGCGTTTGTATATTTATCGTTGGGCACTGGGGGTTGTACGGAAGGAAATGTTTATATGAATATGATGGAAAATGTAAGTTGGGATTGTTTTTGGACATGTGATTTCCAAATGTTTCATTGCGTCGTACATATATGGGACCACCCAGCAGTTTTATTTATCTATATGACTACTTGCTACAGAGTATTGCAAATGTTTTATGCGGCCAAATTTCAATTTTATTAAGAATTGAAATAATTGAGTTGAGTATAAACACGCAGAACCGTTGTCGCGTTCTCTTTAAACTTATAGGGTGCAGCCCGGTTATTCAAGCTAGTCCACTCTCTAAAGCTAAATTAAGTCTTCAGTAATTCCGCAACTTTTATTATCTACTGAAATCGTTAAAAACGCGTACATCGGTAGATTATGAGATCAGTATCACGTCTATCTATCTGTCTGTCTGTAAGCACGTTATCTCGGAAACTACTGGACCGATTGACTTTAAATTTGGTACATCAACAGATTATGTCAAAAAAATAAGTTGAAACGAATTTCAGGCCTGTGGACCACTCACTTGTGACTCCAGATATGGGGTTCGAAAGTCCACATGCCTTTTAAATGGAACCTGGAATCATAGATGCCCTTTCATTTTTTGGAATACGCATAACATGCATCCCTCATTTTAATAATCCGTCAGAATACAAGGTTTCAGTAGATTATTTCTAAAGGGCTTACATTTCTTGTTACTCATCACTCATATACTCACATATACTCATCATGGCTTCAATTACAACCTCCAAGACCACGAATTTTAATTGGTACACGAACTACTATAGAGACACGATATGGCATCCATGGAAATCAATTTTCTGCACATACATTTCAAACTGGGTACATTTTTCTACACTTGGGTCTTTGGAATGAATAGTTTTTTCTAAATAGAAAACCTTAGAAATAGAAAACTTTACTGCAAATAGCATCTCTCCATTCACCACTTAATGATAAATGCTGCAGTGATACACATTTACATTTCAATGATCCACTACAGAACTTCCAATGGCCAATTCCTTGGCCAATTAAACACGAAGAAAGGTGGAGTAGTACTAAAACACACACCCAATTTTTGCGCACCCATGCAATTTTGCACACCCATGCAATTTTGCACACCCATGCAACTTTGCACACCCATGCAATTTTGCACACCCATGCAACTTTGCACACCCATGCAATTTTGCACACCCATGCAACTTTGCACACCCTGCACACCCTATATAGTTTTGCACACCCTGCACACCTTGCACACCCTATATAATTTTGCACACCTTGCACACCCT
>JAANSM010004032.1:0-11922 GCA_036850725.1 Orchesella villosa | reverse complement strand
GCGTAAGAGTCAGGGGAGATTATATAGAAAAAATGATTGAAATATGTCAAGCCGTTACAGAATGAGAGACAAATGAAATTGATGCATTCTTTCTGATAACGCCCTCGTATATCCCTTTTATCTGTCTACTTGTTTCTAACAGTTTTATAAGATGGATAGAATTCACTTCACACAAGGCTGCATTGCAGTAGAATTCAATATCGTTTAGTTTTCATTCATGTAATAATAGTGCAGCCACAATTTGCTTTAAACAATTGGTTTTTAGGATAATTTTTTCTAGTTCTTTTCTGCATTCATTTTTCTTTATCTTCTCTACATCTCTTCATCTCCACAATTTTCTTTTTACAAACCCAAATTTGCATATTTTCAACATTACCACACGCATTTGAATCAAAAAGTCAAATGGAGAAGTTGAGCAAGTATAATATAATGTTGTTACTTGTTATAAGTTTAAAAAACCTTCTCCAGTCCTTTCAAAAAAACGTGGCATTCTTTTGCTATTTGTGTGGTTTGGTGATGGTGTAGTTTTTACAGAAAAGACGTAAATGAATAAGATTACCAAATATCTCAAAAAGTGTGGAGGCATGGATAAAAATACGTGTTTCAACTCCAACACACGACCAGGATTTATGAAGACAATGTGAATTGTACCGATTAGCATTATCTAAATATCTTGCATTGAAATGGCTCATTCATTCCGAGCCCAACTCTACTTCACTAATCTAAAAGTCTGATCTCAATTACTTTCGTTTAAAAACTGTTTTCTAAAATCATACACAACCAAACTGCATAGATAGGGCCCGCTTTGGTTAACCAAGAGTTTTATACCACAAACCTCAATGCACACAACAAAAACGGCTAATTATAATCTGAAAACAAAAATATAAGAGCTATTCGCCATATACTCAGTAGTAATCTCAGAAAAGGATTCACATTAGAGGACAATGACAGACAGATGTGCCTCTAATCAGTCGCCAGCCTCAACTCGACTACGAAGTGTCAACCCCTTGAAATACGTATGTATTTATATATATATATAAATTCACAAAGAAAAATATAATCTACGTTACATCTACTCTCGCACGCCTAAAACCTGGTTGAATATGAATGCAAGTTATTTTAAAAACCATTGTTTACCAAAATATAGCAGGCATAATAATACACATAAATGTATATAGCGAAATATCATTTAGCGGAAGTGGTAAAAGCCTGCTTTCTCAAAAAAATATTTTCCGACTGATTTCGTTCAATATATTCCGAGCTGAAAAACAAAAAGTTGGCATATATTTACTCAGATCAACATCACATCTGAGCTTCTGGAATTAATAGGAAGTAATGAAGTACCAACAAACAAGTATTACATGGAGCTTTTGTTAAGATGAATTTTTGTCGCATGTCACTGCCTGTATGAAAGGTATGTATGATACGTGTTTCTTTTATAATGGTATGGATCTATCTATGCATTATGCATATTATTATGTATATATCTATGAAAGTTGTTTTATAAGAGAGCTAGTGAAAAAGGACAAATACGCTCAGTCAGTCAAACGCAAACCCTTCGCTCACTTTTTCTATTTTCTGCATCTCCATCCTCGTCATCATGAATATAATGGTCCTGCCCGCTATGCATTACGCATTTACTCGCTAACTTCACTCCTTCCAATTCAGAGAGAGAAAGAAAGAATAACTCTCTATATGTACGTGTTTCTAAGCGTGGAACGCTAACTTAAACAGAGGGAGAATGTGCTATTAGTAAACTTACAAGCGACGAAGACGACAGCAACGATGAACCACGACTCATTTACATAATGGGGAAACCATTAAGGGGAGAGTCGCTAAAATAGGACGACTGAACGAAGAACGACGCGGACGGGAAGAGAGAGGAGGAAAAAGCAAGTAGATAAAATTGTACACCGACTTTGTAATAGTATAAAATACACTGCGACATCACTATCACGGAGTGATCATCAACGACAGAATTGAGATAAAAAATTATAGAAAAGAGGAAAAACAAAGAATTTTCTATTATGTGGAAACTTAAAGCTACCCCAGGTTTGAAATTAGGTGAGATTCAATACAATAACCACAAACGAAATTACCTGCATACGATATTGAATTAATATCGATATGAACAATTTACTTTGTATCGTTGAAATGGTGAAATGGTGAAAAAACAGAATGATGATGAAATTTTTACTTTACCCAAATATAATAATATTATGACATCAAAGATATATTATGGTAATGATAGAAAAATTATTTTAGTTAGAAAGTAGAAAATGGTTGTAAAACTTACCTGTCAATTATAACAGGATCGGAAGGTGTTTCATTACGATTACCGCAGCTCTTCTTGTCACAACATCGACTACACATGACTTCATGTGTTAGAAGAACTCTGCACATTTCAGGATTTTTGTCTTGGCCTTCATACATAATTGCCTGGTAAAAGGGTTCAAACAAAATTTGTGAACTTTCTTGGGACATCTAATAAGGTTTTTACATGATGTCGTATATTACGTTGGTAGTGTATAGCGTATAGTTACGAGAGAATACGTGCATGCAGTTACAATTTACAATAGGAATGGGATAGATAGATGACAAGGGAGAAGCTAGTTCTGCTCTGTTATCACATCACCTTCCTTCCTTTTCCTATATCCTACGGGTTTGAAAAGGAACGTGTGTGGTGTGGTATATGGTATATAAATGTCATATAGCCAAATAGCCATATACCGACACATACGTAGTGGCTGTGAAGAGCAGCTTGAGACTAAGCGAGTAAAGAAAATTCTCTAAGTAATCTTGTTAAGGTCTCTTCACCCAAACGCAAATACAATTAGCACTCAATCTAACAAAGACGGATGAGTGCCAAGAAGCGAAAAATAACCTACCTCACAGACCAAAAACAACATTGAATCGTTTTACTATGGCCTAATGTAACGACATCCCAAATATATACCACATTCTTAAGGGTAAGGAGACATCACATTATGCATCAATACATCATTGATTATGATGTTCTGATGATGTGAAATAAAAGATAAAACTTAAAGGGAGATGACATAGCATACGCATTTAAAGCATGCATTAAAACTATAAGAGTCAATTTTTGACTAGCTTACCTGTTTTGTTACGGAATCAATTAGCCTAACGTAAATATCTTGTTCTTGTCTGAGTCCTGAAATATAAAAAATGGTTTATGCATGAAAACCTTTAATTTCTTATTTCTATAGAATAGTCGAGGAATATGTTCCACATATTTTTTTGACAATAATTTTTTACCGTTAGCATAAAGTAGTTGCAGTCTGTACTGAATTCCGTTATTAGTCTTCTGGCCATCAGCTTCCTGAAATAGAAATAGTTTGTATTAATATCGTTCCTACCATTTTAAACGCGCAAAAATCTCTTTAAATTAGCTCATTTCTACATTATTGAATCCTATACACAAAATATGGCTATGCAATATGCAACTGACAACTGATAGAGCTACTTCACCCTTGCAACGTGCTTTGTTTAAACGAATTTCGACTTCAACAAAAAAATGAGGCAAATCTTCCACCATGCTTGGTTGATATGATTATACATAGAAGTGAAGTGGAGTCTTTAGCTTATTCCACATGATTATTCTTTCCCTCCCGTTTCCCATTTCTTACAAAAGAAAAGTGTAATCAGATCAAAGTTAATTGAGCGTTGGAAATTGGTGTAATTTGAAAAGTCAGTGTAGAATTTCCAAATCACCCAGACTCTCTGACTGTGCATATTGCACAAGAAGAAAAGGGCTTCCTAATTTAGGCAATCAATCCATTGCCAAAACCCCACATCGTATCATTCAACTTAAAAGCTAACTAGCTAACCTATCCAAGCTCATCTAATATCACTAATATCACAATGCTCCAACTTAGTCAGTATGAGCTGACTAGCTGAGAGCTCCATTTCAATATCCAATCTGTCTTTTTTCATTTTATTTGCTTGTACTCGCTTAAGGAAAGGGCTGCGATCTCTTTCATTTTCAATGAATCTATCTATATATATCTAGTTATATTCTTATTCTTATACAAACTTTCAAAATGTCATATGATATATAAATATAAAAGCTCAACAACCCCGATTTTCTTAAAGTTAAGCAAGAATTTTATTGTTTACAAATTGACTGTTTGAATTTAGACACTGCAAATTTCAAATTAGGACATGAAATCGGGGTAAATGTGACATCATTCGTTGCCTCTACCTAAATTGGATTCTTCCTGTGATATGATATGAAAGTTGAACACAAAGATTTTAACACTTGACAACGACGGGGTTACATCATCCTAAATTTTATACACTTACTTGGTCTTTCTCAATGAATCCGATGAACACTGTCCGCTCAATCTCGATCGGCTGACCCGCACGATCATAAAGGGCGATGACAAAGTGAAAAAAATTGGATTTACGGAGGTTCGAAGGCGGCTGTTTCTCAAAGTGAGCTCTTCCGATCCCAATACTAAAGGAAAAAAGTCAAGAGTATAATATAAAAATTGAGAGAAAAGAAAAGGAAAAACGGAGTTATCATCATCATACTTCACATACACACTTTACACGTGAGTTGAAACAAAATCTTCATTTTATCTTCAAACGAGAGGAACACAAGGAAAGAGAACAAAATATATAATGTTCGGTTTCTTCCACCATTCTCATATAAGAGCAGCAGTAGCAGTTGTAGTAAGTAGTTGAAGTATAGAAGCATATAATATTTATCATGTCATGATATCACCTTTTTTATATGAATAAAAAAAACTACACACGTTCATATACGTTTCTGATAAGCTCACACTTTTGTATTCCATTCGTCCCCTTCTCGTTCTCATCTTCGGTTTAAACTTATTAAAGCATTTTTTGTTTCTGCTGTTTTTACAGTTTGGCTCACGTTATTGACAATTTTGAAATTTGGTGAAGATCATTTTTCACCTAAATAAAGCTCACCTCCTCAAAAAAAAACTATTCACGTAAGTGTAGATGTAAAACTGGAGCTTATATAAAAAGGAAATGTCATATACGTACTCGACGTACTGAAATGAAAATCATTTGGAATCGTTGGATGAAGATATCAAGCCAAATTAGGAACATTTTTCAATAGCACATCCCATATGAAAAAAAAACTAAAAGTCAGCGTTCTCAATACGAAATGGAAAAAGATTGATAATATTGGCGTTGCTCTCCCATTAATGGGCTCCAACTTTTTCTCATGTCTTTGCATGTTATATACAAGTAAAAATGTGAACACACGTTTTACGTGAGCTGGACAGGGACAAGAAAGGTCATATATCTCTGGAAAGGCTATTATAAGATGAATGCCTAAATATAATGGGATTCTCCTTAAATTAGGTTCCGTCGGAGGAGGATACGACTGCAATAATTAAGGTTAGCCTCAACAACATCAGCTTTTTGTAATATACGTGTGGCTATATAGTAGCTTTATAAACTCCATATAGTTCCATAAGTTTCTCTCTGATGTTATGTAAGTAAACACACAAATGATGGTAGGTAGCACTAATTCACGAAGAAAACAGTGCTCAACAAGATTCATTGGTTTGCTATATTTTCTCTTATAACAAATTCCTGCAATAATTTCTTTTCACCAGGAAGTTAAACACACAAAAACGACTCTTATACTTTCTGTGAGTCAAGTTAAGTCATGAGATGAACATTTTGGATGAAGATACGCTATAACCATTTTAAGAACAAAGTCTATTTGTTGGTTTTTCTTAGTATCTTGTCTATCCTCGCTTTTTTCTTGAACGAATGATTTTCATCCACGAATATATATATGCCCTATATCTGCACCTAAATCCATTGTGAATATGTGGATATACACGGGATTTGGAAGATTTTCTACTTATAAAAAAAATACTGAAATGTACTTAAGAAAGTAGAAGTTAAGTGGTGGTTACCGCTCCTTCAGCTATTACAGTTCTTGCTTTCCTCTCATCTTCTTACTTATCCACTTGAACTGAACCGGTATATGTATATTTTTTATATGTAATAATAACAACCGAAAAAGAGAGAAAAGAGTCTCTATATTGCTGATGCTTTCCACTTCTCCTGCACATTATTATACTCATAGTAATAGCCACGCCACGCCAGCTGCCCATTTAGATTGTGTTGAGTGAGGAAAAGTGTGCTGGCCAATTATTCCCTTGATTCCCATTATGAAGAGCCTTCATGGGGTGAAACGAGCCGATTGAGAGTTTCTTTTGTTTTTTTTCTACTTTTTCTCTCTCTCCGTCTTCTCCTCCTCTTTGCTCTTTTTATGGAGGAGCTTGGGCCTAGCGTTGATTTTCCTTCATTCATCTAATGAATGCTTTCATTGAGTGTGTTTTAGTGCTAATGCTATAAATGCGGAATGGCAGATTACAAAGATGTGGTGAAGCAACATGGATGGAGTATTTATGCATTTTAATTGTACAAATGTTGAAAATATATGAATGTGAGTAAATTACTTCGTGGTGAATTCGTTTATGGTATGGAACAATGCGGATAAATATGCAACTTAATTAGCTCAACTTATGCATAAGTTTTGTAAGACAATTAAAAAATTTATCTCGAATTTTTCATTGATTATACGTCACTCCTCACTACCTTCGATTCTGTTTTGTCTTCACTTGCTATATACGTTTATTACATTAAAATGTTCATTTAAATCGGTCTAAAACACTTTGGAAGTAGTTGAATCTTTAATTGCAATGAATATTAAAGTCTCAAAAGTGATTATACAACTGCATATTCATTTCCTATATATTGCTGGCACTTAATTCAAGAAAATTCTGACGATTAATGAAAGCTAAAACAAAGGATTAAGAAAAGTGTTGTAAATTTTGTTACTTTTTTCCTAAGTTGTAGATATATACATGTGTATACATGCAAAGTACACACACCTAACTTTTTCAACTTTTCTACATTTATTCAATCCCAAACCATTAAGATTTTATGGCAGTTGCAAAGCACACTTCCCTTTTGTCTATACCACAAGAGTCTGTTTCCTATTTCTACACAAATTTTAATTGCTCACACAGAGTATAATGAATTAATTTTATTACTGCTCCCGATTATTCTTATTGCTTTTGGTTTGAATGGAAATTAGGATGGTAGTATACAAGTCACGAAAAAGAATAGCCAATAATAGTAATTTTAGGCTTTGAAATGGGGAAAAATAAAATGATTTGAATGGGAAATGAAACAATCTTAGCCAAAATCTCAACCATGAAATGAAACTATATCTAAATGTGTCTTTATATAGCTACAGAAGCATATCAAACACAGCATTTTCGGACCAGCCACAAAGTTGACTACGGTATTTATGCTTGAACTTTAGGTTTGTCAGGGAAGCTTTCTCATGGAAAATATGGAAATTGAATGGATCAAAAGAAAAGTGAAAAAAGATTTGTGCAATGCAACGAATTGCTAGAGCACAAATATGCAACTTGTACGCTCGCCTATATCATTATCATTGGATTGTACTTATGTATACCTCTATATACCATACTTCAATGAGATTTGGTTTTTGGCTAGTTAAATCGTCTATTCATGCATTTCCAACACATTTATTGACTCTCCAATCTCCAACCTTTCCCCATGTTGGTTGTATTATGTCTTCCAACTACAAATAAGTTTGTAGCAGGTGATATGATCTCAGTGTTTTTAACAGTTGTAACGGATTTCTATCATAAATCACCTGAAAAAGCAATTTTTATGAGATTGATATAGTCAGCAAAAGAACCATTATTATTTGCAATAAGAGTTTAAACTGGTGGAGTAAAAAATGGAGGATAGAGAGCAAAGCCACCTGATTCTATATAATATAATATGATTTGCTTTGCCACTTTTATTTTGGTGCTTCCCTCCGTAAAGAGGATATAAAGAGGAGGAACTCTTGGAGTAAAAAAACATTTTTATGAAACCATAAAAGTTACTACAACCACTACCACATTTCTACTCCTACTGCTCTCCGTTTTACATCACATCACATTGGTTCGCAGTTATTATTATCTTCATTGATACCTGTAAAATGTTGTAAAATGGTATAGGAAAGAGGAGGCAGGAAAAAAATCAGATAAATGTTCAAAAGAAATAATGCTTATGCATCATTTTGACTTACTTGGTCTGATCAACGATGGCTGGCTGCATCCAAGGTCTTGGGGCCAGCTGAGCTGATAACGGCTCTTCTTTTAGGCTTGGACCTCGAGGCTGATGATGACCCCCGAGGTCTTGGTGAAGACCAAACATCATCATCTTGACTGAGCTTTAGTAAGGTGAAGGATGTAGTTTTAAGTAAATTTATAGTTTATATAGTTTATTATCACTTAAAGATAGCTGGATTAATTAGTAGAAGACTTGAAAGAACTGGGTTGCAAGTCGCCCCAAATTATGGATAAACCCTTTTTCTACGCGACACTAAATAATTTCTTTTCTGCAATAATACTTCTACACTTGATCTTCCGATAAGAATTTATCTTTTAATTTGGATTTTTGAGTTCATTTTTCATATAGCAATAAAATATACGGAAGATTAATTTTTATCTCTTGAGGTGAGCACAGATATATATATAGTCAACAAATTAATTGTATTTATTGCAATGAGCTGTTCCCTTCATTTCTTTTGGGACTTGGCCATCAACAGTTTTACTAAGCTTGATGCTCACTTTTTGAGCTTGTATTTGGGAGCTAGTAATGCCAACATAGAATGTACTTATGCATACAGCCGTACATATATGCACGCTAGGGAAAGCACGTGGCCACTGGAGGAATGAATGGGCTCTCTGGAAAGTCAACTTTCTGCTGGATGTTGTGCACTCTCTCTAGCAAGCTCGTACACTGCAGCGTGCTAATGTTAATGTCTGTTTTAAAGGAGACTCTGGTCTCTGACAAAGTACATATAAGTATGACAGTATAAGTTCGTTCACTTTTTTCACGCAAGCACAATTAATTACAGTAATTTTCACAATGAACTAATTAATGTCAACAAAAAAATATTCTTGTTTATTGTTTACTTTTGTTGTTGATCTCCCTTGATGATGATGAATGATGTTGTCCTTGTGAACTTGACCGAGAAAGTTTTTTTTCACTTGATTTTTTCAGTAATATCTTGGTATTGGTATGTATTATTAACAAAATGGGAATATTCTTTTAGAGTTCAATGGAGTGACACTAGGGAATATATATTTTCTTGGTTTGTACCGTTCTTTAACATATATCAAGGTATATTTATGTTAGGGAAAAGTACGCACACTCTTGAGAGACTTGTGGATGATGTAAGAAGAATGAGGAGAGTGATGAATAATTTGCTTATTTAATTCCGTTTTTTTCCCTCGTATTACTTATTCTTTCCCCTGCTCAACTACGCAACGAGCACACATGCCAATGCACACAGGAGGAGAAGGGTGAAGTGAGTTCATTTACTTCCAAAAAATTAATAATGAGCTGGGAGCTTTGGTTCCCTTTAAAAATTTTAAACGAGAGAAGAGATTCCTCATGTAATATAAATCTTGCTCTCTCTTTTTTTTCTTCTCCGCTCCTGATTTTCATAAATTATCAGACCAACAAGTTGTATTCAAAAGGGTATATAGTATAATGACTTTCTTCGCTTCTGTAATGGTCGATTTGGCGATGTGTGTGTGTTGATAAAATTTTTGTTTGGCCACCATGGGATTCCTTTACAAGTTGATCCGATGAGGTGGATGTGAAGGTAAGTAATTTAAAAAGTGAATTTATCCCTATTGTTTAGCTTGGCCAGTGGTGTAAGGTAAATACTGTATTTTTAATATGAGCAATAGTACAAAATATAATACTTCTGGGCTGGTGTTGATACCGCTGTGGGTTTTTGTTTTTTTTTCTGTTTTACGGACAAGTTATCTCTTTCCGTCTCTTTTTCCCTTGTTTGCAGCAATGGGAATAATATTAGTGAGAAGGAAAAAATGTGAGTGTGTTGTGTCTGCTGTGGTATATATATGTGTGCTGTGAAGGAGCTCAAGTTCTCGTCTTGCTCCCGTGACGCTCTCTTGGGCTCTTCTGGACGTTATATGATTTCGACTGAAATTTTCATAGCAGAGTCCCTGATGGCTTTCAAACCTCTCTGGTGACTGGGAAAAAACACTGGCAAAATCTCGCTTGGGGTTTCTCGGTTAGAGTCAAAACCAGACCAAAAGAGCCAAAGTGCAGAGAGGCAGTGGAGAAGATAGCAAGGAGCAGGTTTACCAGAGAGCACAGTGCGTAGTAGCATATATAGACAGGGAAAAACTCATGGTGAAGATATCCAGGCACATGGGCTTGAGAGCAAATGATGATATTGTGTGTTGTTAAACTTCATTTGAAAAAGCACTGGATTGCATTGTACAGATTTTTCCATAAGGCACACACAAAGGACATTTGGTTTTTGGGAAGCTAGAGGCGAGACTAGGCTCTCATGTTCCGTAACATGATTTCACCCGACTCTCCAAAGCAAAAAAGGGTATACATACGGATATATATTCATTTCATTTCATACTCACTCAAGAATACATGAGATGGTATTAGAGCGTTGGGAAAGGATGGGAATTGTGACTGTAGTTTGGGACTCGGGATCTTGTGCCACAAGGCCTGCCTTAGTCCCTCCTCCTCAAACCCTCCTTTTCCTATACCTTTCTATGCTCTCATACCAAAAACTGATGTGCTGTTGTTTTGCTTTGCTTTTTGCATCTCTCCTCAAAATGATAACAGAAATCCCATGGACATAAGTAGAAGTAAAGTATGCATGCTTCCCTGTTGTGCAAGTGTGTGTGTGTGCGGCTCTCTTACTTTTCCTTACTCACATTACGGGCATCAATGTGACTTTTAAAATGTATGTGTGCTGGTGCTCAGGGAAATAGGGATAAAAAGTGAGAAGAGAGAAAATGTTTAGGACGGATGTGAGCACAGCAGCATTAGCCTTCTCGCCTTTTGCGAGCGACGGAAGCATGCTTTTGTTGATATTTTTGAGGATGATGATGATACGATATGATGAGAATGATGAACATAATATAGGATTTTGTTTTAACAAAATGTAG
Organism: Orchesella villosa; assembly: GCA_036850725.1. Classification (NCBI taxonomy): domain Eukaryota; kingdom Metazoa; phylum Arthropoda; class Collembola; order Entomobryomorpha; family Orchesellidae; genus Orchesella; species Orchesella villosa. The sequence continues at coordinate 868 of JAANSM010004032.1, read as the reverse complement.
GTATCTCTTTGTTACGACATGATATGATATGATGATTTTTTAAGACATGAAAGAATATGAATGATTAGAAATATACGTGTATAATATGTGCGTTTTGTTTGTGTCTTTTCTCGTATTGTCTGCTGATCTTATGCAGAATAATATGTGCTGATTGTGGATTGTGACTTGAGTTTTTCTCCGGATTTCCAGAGGCAATCCAACTGAGACATGCCGTTTTCCCAACTTGCCCATATACGAAATGCATATTATTTTCATGAGAGAAAGTGTTGGGGTTAATAAAATATATTTTTTCATATGGCTTGAGGATTCAGGGTGAATTTTTATAAGTCTTTTCCTTCATTGCTAGGAGTAATGCTTGAATTAATATTTTACGGCCATGACTATATAAGACAAGATAGAAGTCAAAGCCGCGAACCGGCGTTCTTTGCGAAAGAAAGGATTAGGGAAAAGTGAGACGCTACACAATACCACCCTCTACAACTCCCATGTTAAGCTATTGCTCATATGCATTACGTAGAAACTATATTGCCGAATCCTTGGATCATCTTTCTTAAGAATGTTCAATATTTTAATGCGTCTTCTCTAAAAATTTACAACGTATTAACTTATATCTTACTTTACTTATCAGAAGCAGTCGGCAATCTAGAATCAACATCAACCCTTTCCCAATTTCTACATTTTATTACGAAGTAACATACACAGTCTATAAAATTACCCAATATGTGTGTCAAACAACACAACACAACCAAACAAGATGTTTAAACTCAGAAAACTAGAAATTTCACGCTTTTGACACGGTGGTTATAACGTATACACACAAAGGGTAACCCTTCAATTAAATTTTTGTGTTGGTGAATGCATTTTGCAT
>JAANSM010004031.1:0-11929 GCA_036850725.1 Orchesella villosa | reverse complement strand
AATTATATGACAAAAAATGACAAAAATAAAAATAATGAAAAATTACAACACTTAAATTTTTATAGCTCTTGTCTCACGTCACCCTGGCACCGTTTATCTACAGTTTACAAGACTTCGAGTTAATGTCAAGCTAATTAGCAGGCCCTTATGCATAAAAATAAAGCTACTAATGAAACTCGTTCATATACTTGTATACCTTTACACTATTTCGGACTTTGAGGCATATTTCTATGAACGGTTTTATCAATAAATCAGAGCTATCAGCTAATCATATTCCACAGCAAAAGTCTGCATGCGTCAAAGTTTTTGAAACTAACTAACGATTAACGAGTTTGACCACCTAATTTGGAACTGAACTGAAGTATATTATGCGTGCCAAACAAGTACATTGATAATTTTGTATAGAATATTTACTCGACATTCGCATCAATCTATATGACATGGTGCATCAGTTATTTCTTTTATTTTTTGCAATGCATACAATTTACGTATAGCTAATTTAAGCCTTTATTGAAAATTATACTCTTTAGACCATATTGCATTTGGCATTTTGAATTACAAAAATTCAATTTAATTTTTTACTTCAATTTGATATAGCCCAACTGGTCAACACACCGAGCACGCATAGTGTTCAATATAAGGGTTTTTAAAATTAGAAAATCAATGCTAGCTTCTTTTTTTATAAATTCTCTTGGTCGGCAAGGAACCTGATATTAAATTTTATATGGATGTGACGGAGGAGGGACATTAAATTAGTGGCTCATTTGGTTTGTCCTGAAAACTAAACTACTTTTCTACCCTTTATTACTCCAGAGGAGGAACCAGAAACAGGAAGATTCCACCTTGTGTATAAATAGAGTTAGAAGATAAAGTAACTTTTTGTGTCCAACCTTCGTTTTCATCTCCCGTTTTATTAAAGGATTTCACCAAGATGTCAGCGGGAGTTGCTCCCTTGCCTCCCACAGCGGGTTCAGGTGGAAATGCTCCTCCTGCTGTACGCATCCAATTATTCTTACAAGCTACTAAAACTAAGTAATCTCACCTCATTTTTACAATGAATATGATGATGATTACCCTTTGTAAATCTTTTAGGCAGAGCCCGAGGTGGTGGAGGAAAAAGTAACAAACAAAAGCCGCAAGTTCCTCCGCTCCCGAATGGGCCGCATTGGAGCCTCCAAACGGCGGCGTCTCCCCTCCACCGCTGTCGGCGGGATGTTCCCTTCCCACGCCTACTTCAACTTCCTCTGGGCCGACGCCATGATCGACATCAGGGAAATGCTTGCTGAAGAAAAGACACGTGGAGAAACAACCGGAAATGATGCCAAAAAGATGTTCCAAATCCTTATGGACGTTTACAACAAATACCTCAAGCTATACAAAACAATTGACCATGTCTACGACCAAATGGCTCATCCCCAGAAGCGTCTCGTCGTCAAGAAGATTCTCGACGTGCTCATCGCCCGCCTCCTCGAGCTGAGATGGAACCTCGTCCTCAACGACAAATCTGAAGTGACCTACTTCGACGAGCCGGCAATGGTTGAAGGTATCTTGCCAAAGGAGCTCGATATGCCCATCCCAAAATACTACTATCACGACCCAACTCCACTTCAGGTGGAGCGCGACAAGTGGTTCTTTAACGTGAGGGAGAGAGCTCGAATCAAGAAAGAACGAGAGGAAGAAATTGCTAAGAGATTAGCAGCTCAAAGAGCACTAGAAAGAGGGGATTTTGAAGAAGAAGAGGATACGCAAGCGGATGACAAAGATGAAGATGAGGAGGAAGGACTTCCCATTGATTTTACAACACCTCTTCAAATTATGGAGAGAGCGCGTCAAGCCAAGTGTCGTGCCATGATTGCCCGGTACATTTTTAAGGACGAGCTTGCCGTTCGGAGGGAGCGAAGGAGGAAGCAAAAATTGCAGAAGATGCAACCCCAAAGAAGGAGGAAAGGAAAGAAGGGCAAAGTTTTGACTCCGGATAAGGCAGCAACAAACATCCAGAAATTGGCTCGAGGGTTCTTGGCAAGACTCCGAGTGAAACGGATGAGAAATGCTGAGATGGAATTCTTGGGAATAAGACCCCATCCTCCGGATAAAGATTCTCCTTATTATGCAGCAAAAATGAAGTGTAAAGAGGAACGCTTGGATTTGGAAGCGGCGGAGGAGAGACGAAGAGAACAGAGGAGGATGAGAAAGAAGCAGTATGAAGAAGCGCAAGTTATAATTTACCAAAGACTGCAGCAAATTGAAGCCCCTGAAATGGCGGAGCGATTCAAGCTCCAAATCCGGACGTGGTTGTTAGATGTAAAAGAGACAACTGGGAAATTCCCTGACATTCCAAAAGCAGACGTGGGCGGCTCCCAGTTGATGATCTGTCCTGAAACCCTTCCTGAAGAGGTGAGAGAAAAGGGGAGGATGATTTTGGATCCGGAATATGCTGCAAAAGTGAAGAAGGAGAAGCAAAAAGCTAAAGAGAAAGCTAAGAAAGAAAAAGCTAAAGCGAAGGCAAAAGCCAAAGGAAAAAAGGGGAAGGGAAAGAAAGGCGCTTTTGGAGACCCTGACTTTAGGTCCCCTCAAATTATTTGATGAGCTGAAAGACGCCAACTTTGAGTATAACAGGTTCTGGCGAGGGAGTGACCACAAGGAGAATCCCGAGCAGAAATATGAAGAGAAGCACATCATCCGGGAGAAGCGCCAAATAGTAGCGGACGAAGTGAGGGGTCAAGTGGACATTGTAATTAAAGGAGAAATTGAGTACCTCCGTCAAGTCATTGAGAAGAAGAAGAAAAAGAAGGGGAAAGGGAAGAAAGGGAAAGGAAAAGGTAAAGGAAAAAAGGGTGGCAAAGGTAAAGGGAAGAAGGGAAAGAAAGGAAAGAAGAAGAAGAAAGGGAAAGACCTCACAAAAGACCGGACAATGGAATCCCTCTTCGAAGAGCTCGTCCAAAAGAACATCATTCGCAGCTACAATAAAGTCCGTGTCGATGATTTGATTGCTCAATCAAGTTTTGTGAATGGCGAGCTCCGAACTTATCATTCTGAGCACCCTTTTGAGAATAAATTGGAAGAGAGGTACATGCCTGGTGACGCTCAATCCTCAACCTTCCTTTGGAGATATTATTCGAGCTGTGAAAGACGCTTGTATAATGCCAATGGGTTCCGTAGAAATCCACGAGAATTCTCCATTCCCCACAAAATCCGTGCTCTTCGTCGGACCGCCTGGTTCCGGAAAGAAGACTTTAGTAAATATGGTTTTAACGGAGTTGAACGCCACCCTGATTGACTTGACGGCGGCAAATATTGTTGGAAAATATCCAGGAAAGCCTGGCTTAAAGATGTTGATGCACTTGATTCAGAAAGTTGGCTCTGCTATCCAACCAGTCATCTTTTTGATTGATAATTGTGAGAGGACTTACATGAAAAAGGTTCCTAAAGGGAATAATGATGAGCCAAAAAGGTTGAAGAAGCAAATTGGAAAGTTTCTCAAGGCGATTGCTCCTGATGATCTTTTTCTTTTGATTGGGTTAAGCAGTGAACCTTGGCTGGCATCAGCGAAAGCGATGAAGAAGGATTATCAGAGGATGATCTATATTCCACCGGCAGATTACGGGACAAGATATTTAATGTGGAAGGAAGGGTTGACGAGGATGGCGGAGATTCTTCATCCCGATATAAATTACACTTTACTTGCAAAATTGAGTGCGGGTTGGACGGCAGGAGCGATTAAGAAGACTTGTCAGGAAGTATTTCAGTCCCATAGAAAAGCGTTGGAGGAAAGGAAGAAAGAGAATGCTCCGGAGAATGATCCTTACAGGCATTTGGGGAGGGCGGCTCCAACCAGATTGATGAAATTTGGGAGGATTAATGTGACGATGGATAAGTTGTTGCAGGTGATTAGTGAGTATGATCCGGTGTTTTTGGAGCAGGAGAAATTGTGGAATAAGTGGTGGAATAAGACACCATTGCAGAAAGCGAGGTTGGCCACGCAGGTGAAAACGGATAAGAAGAAGAAGAAAGACAAGAAAGGGAAGAAGGGGAAGAAAAAGTAGAGGAAAAGGATCACTTAAAAGTTGAGCTCAGGATGAAATTTCATGTAATATGTTGTACTATGAAAATAAATTTGATAATATTTTACTTTCAATCATCTCTTTTTTTACTAATCCAATCCAATTTTTTTTCCATGCGATCAATATTTTATTACTTTCCTTCACTTCAGTTGCTAGTTTTAGCAAACACATTCACATCAATTTAATGTAATTTTGTTTGCCTCTTTACCACTTTTTATTATTTGTTATTGATGAATCGACTGCGTAGTTTTTTTGCAATTTACTCAAAAAATAATAGATAATATCATTATATTGTTTAGTGGTAAAGGTAAAACAGGAGGCAACTTTTGTGACATCCGTGGAAAATGGGTGAAATTTTAAAGTTACTATTAATTTTTCATGCTTTCATAACACTCCTACCTTCGCCTTCTCAGAATAGCATTATAAATAGTTCAAAAGATATACGTATAAAATTGCCCCATATAAATTGGCTAGCTGGCTTTCACAACTGCTATAATTTTATCCTAACAAATTCTGGAATAGAGCTATACTCACCTAATACGAATGGAATTGCGTACACCTTGTATGGCGACAGTGACAATGAAAATATTACCACCTTTCCTCGTGTCTCATATCAGCATTGGACAAGCTGCCAAACTTTTTCCATTTTACTTCATTTCGGAAACCAATATTTTTATGCTTCCGCCGTGTCAAAATATTTGGAGATAAAGTACAAACAATTGGGTTTTGATAATGCGGTCCAAGAATGCTATGAATTTGGGTATTTTTGCAATCTAAAGCGGGGCAACTTGAACACCATTCCAATTTCACCTTTACTAAGCCGATCTCCTCTAAAAATCTTTTTTGTTTTGCCACAGAGTGAGAATTTTCTTGAAAAATTTTATCAATTAAACTTTTCATCCATTTATAAAAACCCCTTTCTTCAAATTCCTTACAGAATTACTTTTAAAGTAAAGAAAGTGACTAGTGAGAATTCGCTCCTCCTATCGAATTTCAGGGGAGTAACTTTCATGTGCAAATTTTGTAATACTAACCGATCCGAATTCTTTAATGGTGTTTCTTCAAGAACTGGTTACCCATTTAAGGATTATCCTGTTCCTTGTCATTCCCATAAATCCATTAACAAAAATTGTCGGGAAGCAATGCGTAAAGTGTATATGAATTGGACTGGAGATGGAAAGAAAATCTTCTACTGGCTTCACAATAAGGGTAATTTCATATCACCTAATGATCGTACCATTAAGCTGCTACAGCGAGCAAGATCAGTCCTTGACGTTATTTCAGCTGTTGAGAACTTTGGAAACATTATCATTTCAATTTTGTCTGAAGAAACACCAAATAATGGTAAAGCCTCGTTTCCAGTTTCATTTCCGCCAGGAATTTCATTAATCCGAGGAATTAATAATACTTTTGGTTTTCTAACAACGGAATTTGAATCATACAACTTTATAACTTGCTACAGAAAGCAAGTACAAATCGGACCTGACGTTTACCTCAAGCCATTTCAACTCTCAGTTTGGTTGGCTTTATTTTCCTCCATATTTTTTACTTTTGTTGTATTTAATTTCAATCGAATGTCACTATCAGGATCCCGTGCGATTCTTTTTACTATTATCTCCCTTCTTCTTAGTACCATTGTGAGTAACTCTCAGCTCCAAAATAAGAAACGTTATACGAGACTAATTTTAGTTTGGCTTTTTGGTGCTATGATTCTAAATACTGCTTATCGAGGTCAAAATTTTGCCAAAGTGGTGGCCCGAAATGATGGACAGAAATTGAATTTATTTAGCGACTTAGCAGCCACTGACTTTAAACTGTTTACTCTTAGCTCATGTTACAACAAAGAAATCCGACTGACTTGCTCCTTTTTTGGGATGAAACTGGCAGAATGGGCTGTGGATAAGATTGGATCGATAAATTATCATACTAAATTTGAAGTGTATCATCGTAATATATTTCATCCTCCAGAATATAACTTTACTTTCTTGGAAAAATATATTGGGGAAAATAGAAGAGAAAAAATGTTAGCAAGACTAATGTCTCGNGGAAAATAGAAGAGAAAAAATGTTAGCAAGACTAATGTCTCGCATTACCCCGTCTCAGGTTTATTCTGCTGATATCAAAACTTCATATTGGAAACTTGGAAAATTAATTGGTAAATGTGGGAAACAAGCTTTTGTTGCATTACAAAATGAAATACGCCACGTTTTAAAAGGTTTTAATCACAATTGTTCTTATAAATCATCAAAATTTTATTCCGGAAAAGATTCTTTGTTTAAAGATGTGGGGATTTGGTATGTGCAAGAGAATGGAGGAAGTTATTTGCGGAGACGGATGAGATACTTGGAATATTCGGGGATTTATGAGTTTTGGAAGAAATGGGTAGAACCGGAAAATTCAGGTGGAGGAATCTGCAATGATGAACGTGGAAAGAAGTTGTCACTCAACTCAGGAATAATTTTGATTTGTTTTGTGTATTTGTTTGGTTGTTTTGTTGCAGGTGGGACACTTTTAATGGAGAGGTTCACGAAATCGCCTAAAGTTTCTTGAGAAATACAAAAAAATCATATTATTTTTTACTTATTAAATTATACTTTAAAAAATTGGGAGAGATGATTCTCTGCTGTCCAAGGTTTCCTCTAGTGCCCAAAATTCACACTTAAACTGACAGCATATGCATTTTTATTTTATGGCTACGTATGCTTATACTACTGCTGTTTTTATTATTATTATATGACATACAATATATCTATAACTAAAAATGTTACCAAATGAAAAGACTGAAGGGAATTATCTTCATAAGCCCGTTCAACATTCATTAGTACCCATATGCAGCTTATCCTTCAAGACTTTTCTAGATCAATGTTGGATTCCCTTCTCTTCAGGATTTTTGTGTCTTATTTCTTCTGCATTTCGGTTCATTTGCCCATGTAGTATTTTTATCACCAAACTCCTCATCTTTGCTTGCAATTGACTGTGAATTTACTGCATGGCTGCAATCAGTGCAAGTACAAGTGCAACCTTCCAGTGTGGACCCTTTTTTACCCTCTTCCTTGTGAGTTTCGTATTATTATGAAACTAGAGAACATAAGAACAGAATCGGTAAGAAGGACTGTAAAATGACAAACTACAATGAACAGAAGCAAGCATAATATACAGATACACACAGTCCAGCTGTGATTTGTAATGGTCCGTATGAAAAAAAACTCATGTGAAGATTGTGGGTGGAGAAGCTATTTATACTCCAATTTCCTTTTTGCCCTTTTTTTATTGCAGACCCACATAAAAATAAGAAACTGACCCTACTCTAACGTGACAATAAAGTAGAACTCTGGTGTCTTGGGATAAAAAGGCATACTGCTTTAAAAACTGGATATCCACTTAGTTTTTTGTTTCATTCCAAGAATACAAAGGCTCCTAGCTGTCTACCATCTACCCTAAAGATTTATGGGGAACCATAATATATGAGTAAAAGTCTGGGAAATGTATTTTGCAGTTCTTCATTCATGCATTGCATGGTGTTTTTGTGTATTGAAAATCTTTAACTTTATTACTTGTTATATATTGGTTTACAATGTGTCGTGTGTAAAACGCCATCCGTCTACCCATATACATACCCTTCTTCAAATTTCAGAAACCTTATATAGTGCATAGGAAGTCGTCGTATCGTAATATCGAATTATACCAACGATGTGGAAATATACACACAAAAACAAAAAATAACGTAATAAATATAACATTCAACATTTAACATAACCAACCTTCCTTCCAGTTTCCAGTTCCAACTATTTGCGTTAATATAAATGTACAATTGTAATCAAATTACTAATCTAATTACTGCGCACAACCAAAACATGTGAATAATTTTTGTCAATCTCGTCTGAAATATTTACAACTCCAGGAAGGTTCACAATATTATTTATTAATCAGGTAAAAACGCGTGTTCTAACTTTGAGACTCGTTGTTCCTACACGTGTCGTGTCCCAAGTCCCAATTTGAGACATTATGTTCACACGCGTCTAATTTATCGATATTCGCATATAGATGATAGATGACGGAATCAACAATTTATCAAGCTATATAGCAATACAATATCGTATTGAAATACAAGGGGTGATGGAAAGTTACTTAGCGGTTGGTTGTATTTATTTATTTACTGTTTACGTTTCCCACCATCGTCCGTCAGCCAGTCTGCTTTTTTAAAACTTATATCGAGTTAGTAAACATTCCATAGTACTCCTTCAACTTAATACTTTAGTAATTAATTCACAGCCATTCAGACTAGAAACAACTTTACCCAAAACAGCTAGACAAACTCAGACTGCTTTCTAAGCATCGAGTAATTCTTCATTACTTCATAAGATAAGTAAAATGACAATATATACGGAGCAGTATAAATTCTCAATGGTCATATAAGGATATAAAAAATCAACAGCCTTCAACTTCAAATGAAAACTTTAGATTGAAAACAGTTAAATATTTATTGCTGACTCGTTTAGGTTTTAGGAGTGGGTGAATAAACTATACAGTCTTCTAACTCAATTGTTCACCTACTTACCTTTCAATTATAAATTATGCGTAAGCTTTCTTCTGGCGCCTTGAATACTCGTGCGTTTTAACGGTTGCAAATATAAGGAAAGAGTAAAAAATTATCTTCGGGGAGCCGACCAAAAACCAAACCAAGAATTTATTTATTTCCTACATTTTAAATGACATTGACTAAAACACGTTGAGGAGGAACTATATAAATGGGTGTAAAAAGCAAAGGAATTTTTCATTGTAGCATATTTGTCTCTCCTCTCGTGTCTCGTAGGTAAAGCTATAGGTACAACGAATTAGCAAACTGCTACATAGAAATCCTGTGTTTTTCTTGTATTCGCTTGACTTTCTTTCTGCTTCCTTTACACTTAACACTGATTTCTAAGAATTTCGGAGACGAGACAAGTGAGAAGACACGCAAAAATGCAGCAAAATGGAACTCTCAAGAAGAGAAAGAGGAGGAATCTTGCAAAGGTTAATGGCTTATCTACAATCCAATACGATGAAGCTGACGATAATTATGATGGTGTCACAGTTTTTCCGAAAGACGACCAGAACGCCATCAATTTATCAAGACATGGAACCCAAATACGAATTTCTAGTCTGCTCCAGAATTCCCAATCAGCTCATCGTTCAAATTTGAGAGTCACTCGTGATCCTACGTTTCACATGGAAGATGATGAGGATGATGATGAGGGGGAAATTGAGAATGGTTGGATGTCTCCTCCTTCTACGCCACATTCTCAATCTCAATCAGGATTTGGAACAACTGACGAGCGACCTTACTTCCTAGACAAGACAACGATGACCAGACTCCGTCAAATCATTTTGCTAGGCGTATTCTCTGGTACTTTTCCATGGACTTGGAATAGCAAGAAGCATCGGGTGGATCGGTGGAGTCCGGGTTGGGAAAAGCTTTGGAATGTCCAGTGGTTCTTTGTAACTGTACAAACGGGAGTTCTCACTTTATTCCAGTTTTATCCCATGTACAAGACGGCTTGAGGAACATGTTACATCTCACAGGAAGTTATTTATGGGCTCACTCAACGTTTTTATCTATGCGTGTGCGATGTGCTTCAATGTCAACATGTATTTCTACAAAGAACCCGTAAAACAAAACTAAAATCAACTGAATTTTTTTTATTTCAACTTGAATTGCAGCTATTTTTCCCCCTTAAAGATTCGTCAGTACATTAACACACTTTTCCGAACAAATCGGAAGTTGATGGGTAAGTCTTAGTTGTTGAGTTTACTGAATTATTTTGGTTATTTGTTTATTGCATGAGACAGAAAAGTTTGCACTCTCTTTACAGATAAATACGTCGTTGATCTTGAAGGTTATGAAGATAGCGGCCGACTCATCATGAATTTAAGTATTCCTTCTAACATGAGTCAGGTTGTGGCGTCAATAGCAAGGTTTCTAGTGATGCCCTTCCAACCTTGGTACCTCTTTTCCTACATCCTTCCCAAGCCTTGGTATTGGCTCATTCCTGGGGCTTTCCAAGAATTTTTGGTGATCGGGCAAGTGATAGCCAACTTCACCTTATATATGTGGGTCGTTGTAGCTCACGCTAATAGCATGGAGTTTTGGTTGCGTGAAAGCCAGTAAGCAAAAATAGTTAAATATTACATGAATATGAATGCAGCTAAAGGCACAAAAAATCAATTTTCTTCACAATAATGGATTTGTTGTGGTGTGGCGTGTGACAGTCGAAATAACGAGAGCGGCTACACGATCAGCGGGTTCCGTCATCCAAAAACCTCTGTGGAAACGTATAAGACGTTACAGGTTGTGAGCAATCGATTTAATGACTGCATGGCTCCAATGGCAATTCCGATGATGAAACTACATGTTTTGATTGCAATCATCCCATGCGGATTCGTTTTCCTGAGGAGTCTTAATTATCATTTTATTGAGGAGTTTCCAAGCTCATGTAAGTTTATAATTTTAGAAAGCCTTGATGAAAATCTCGTTAATTTAAGTGGAAACATGAGTGAGTTCTCTCATCTCTATTTGTTTTCTGTAGTGTCGTTTCCTATCGGATTCATTAATACTTCAACTGTTGGATTTTCCACAATGGCTGTGTCAGCAACAGTCTTTGATCTGGCTGCTGGGTTTATTGACTCGTGGAGCAGGACAAAGCATAAAGGTTTCCGAAGGATTTCTCATGTCATGTCCAACGCTCAGAGTGAAAGTAGCCCGATTCTACTTCATCACGGTGGCCACTACCATCACATTCTTTAAAGTGGTGGCTGACTACATAATCGATTGCATAATTACTTTCACATAAGGTCTTCAATAGCTCCTCAATATCTATATTTAAGTTCTGATTTTGAACTTTACTGTTCCTGCTACACATTTAACAGAAAATACAGCTTGATATGATATGTAATACTTTAAATGTTTAATTTTTTAACTGTACTCATTTTCAATAAGCTTTAAAATCACGATGGCTGGATTACATGATTTTATGATTGTATTATAGGTACGCAAATATGAATTTTAACAGAACTTTCAAAATACTCAAAAATTTCTAGTGTCACAATAAATTTTGCAAATGTACAAACAATTTAATTGATTATGCCAAATTATGTTTTTGTTTTTTAACTACATATTAAGTAGGGCACTTCAATTGATATCAACTTTACAAACACACATTTTATCATGCAAACTGTTTATTTCCTATCAATATGAAGCATAATACATGAATATGTGTCAATACATTATCAATTATCATTCTAAAGCACATGCTCTCCACATTTTGACACAGGCTTGCAAAATTCCACTCCAAACACCAGATATATAAGGACAAATCTCCTCAAATTAGATTATTATTGAGCTTGAGCTCATCCAGTCAACCCTCAACCTTATTGAAAGTTGATTGCCGAGCTCAAATATAACCTGTCTCAAAATGAGTACAAAAATTATTATAATTTCTCTCGGCTTCATTCTAAGCCTCACCTTAGTCCAAGCTCAAACCACAAATTTCGTAAATCAAGACAGTAAACTAGTGGGTCTCGCCGAGCCCCAATGGTTCAAAGACAACATTCCATTCCTCGAAGTTCCAGACACTCAAATAGAAGAAGTTTACTACTACCGCTTCTCCTCCCACAAGCGTCATCTCCGCTACTCCATCCCCGGCGCGGGTTACACCATCACCGAATTCGTTCACAAAGTTGGCTACTCTCAAAAGTTTGACACAATTAATGACGCCGCTGGCCACCACATTTACGAATCAAGATGGCTTCGAAATCCCCGCTATGCTCAAGACTACATCAACTTCTGGACAAGAGAAGGAGCCGGCGGAGAACAACAATATTCTGAATGG
>JAANSM010004030.1:0-11930 GCA_036850725.1 Orchesella villosa | reverse complement strand
CATGTTCTTCCATGTTTTTACAAAATTCAGAAAAATTACTACTTTCTAGGATGAAATCTTCCACCTTCATTTTAGGTTTCTTGACGGCCCATTCTTCAATCTTTTGCTGCAGGGCAGAAACGTCATTCGTTCGGACATTAGTAGAGATCTTCTGAAGTAAAGTATTTGTGATATAAGCGCATCCTCCAATGAAGTTCAAATAGTTCAATTCTGATGTACAACAAGTAGATTCCAACCCCAAGAGATCTTGGTCGTAAAAGGCAAAATCTGGTACAATTTCGTTAAGGGCACATAGTACTTTCCAATTTACAGGCAGGGCAGCCCACTTTGCCGGCTTTGTTCGAAAAAGGACTTCAAACAACGTGGACGACTTTTTGCTAGAACAATCACTCTTGTCAAAACACCATTCCTTCCAAAGTTCTGTAATTTCATCTTGCAGAAGCGACTCATCTGGACTTTGCAGTAGTACAATCCCCGATAAACGGAAAGTCAATGCTAGTTTCTCATGTTTCTCCAAAACTGTCCGCTTCATTACCCAATCGAGAATCTTCAAAAACGAATCAGTATAGCAGTCACCTTTATCATTCATCCAAACGAGCTAATTTCACGAGATTTGTGAGCAGAAAATCACACAAATCTTCTGCAAACTGGTCCTCTTTCCGGGTGATTATTTCAGCAATTCCTGCAGCGATTTCGGTCATTCCTCGCATCTCAGGATTTGCCAACACCATACACAAGCTTTCTTCCACCAGCCCTAATTCAACAACCAAATCGCAATAACTTTCTTTACTTATCTTCGGGGCATCGGCAGGATCAATCAGGCACGATACAAGATCCTCATTTTCTCCGTTACTAAACACTTTCTCCATATCTCCATCCGATAAGCAGATAACAAGGGCCAAGTGAAACAAATGCTTTTCATCGGCATGTTGAATTACTATTTCTTTTGCATCCGCTAGCAAACTTGTCAATTCGTCTGTGCTTTCAACTTCCACTTCATTGTTACTTTCTGCAATACAACAAAAACAATACGTCATACGTGTAAGTTTTAAACATCTTACATCTTAATGAAACATACACTGTACACACTACATACATCGTATACAGTCAACAGTTGACAGTGACAGCATAACCCCTTAAATGATCCCCAATCAACAATCAAACAACCAACAATTGAGAAGTGATATTTGTTATTGGATTGAAAATAATGACTTACTGTACTCCTGGAGGAAATTTAGAAACCGATTTATTGCTGGTGTCTTCTTCACCACCGGAAATTTCCTGGAAGAACTCATTGTTGATTGTCAATTCCAGTGAGCTATTCGATTAATTATTATCAGTTGTCAGTTACGTAATATCGTCCTAAGAAAACCGAGAAAACCATAGTTGATGTATACCATTGACCACCTAAAAATATTGATTGATTGACTTTAAATGTCACTAAGCCCCATCCGAAGCAAACGTGAACTGGACACGACTTCGACTGCACTTTCAACTGACAGAGAGTGAAATGCACTCAAATTGAACAGATAAACTTTCCCTGTGACTGACTGTCCTGTGATCCTCCCAAAATTCTCATTTCCTTTTAGCCAAAATGCATCGTCCCGTAAAGTTTCGCGGGGGTTACGCAAGGACATTGGATGATCTATGGGTGGCCAGCTGCATTTGATTGATTTTCTTTTTGTGTATAGGAGGAACACCAGCCAGCAGCAGCCGTGTGATGTGTATAGTGATATCATGCATATCAATATCATCAACACATCAATGAATCAGCTCGAGCTGATGTTGTTCGTAATGCAATAGGATTTGATCATCAGATGTTTAGTCTATCAATGAATTGACAAATACACGCAAGCCGTAAAACAATTTTGAGATAATTTTCTTTGATTTTTATCCTGCTATTATCAACTTTAAACTACTACTTGCTGTACTGTGTACTACCGTACTGTTGACTGTAGTTTACGGGTGACGGGTTGAATCTTCGATACCTTGATGGATGTGTGATTGGTGATCAGTGATTGGTGATGACAATGAGTAATGAAACGATTGACGATATAAATCAATGATCGACAGTCAACAGTGGACAGTGATATTTGATTTGGTGTTTGGTAACTGTGAGTTGTAAGTGGTAAGTGAACGTGAGTTTCAGTGTTATGCAGTCAGTCAATTGATCATCAATAGTCTATCAATGAATTGACAAATACACGCAAGCCGTAAAACAATTTTGAGATAATTTTCTTTGATTTTTATCCTGCTATTATCAACTTTAAACTACTACTACTTGCTGTACTGTGTACTACTGTACTGTTGACTGTAGTTTACGGGTGACGGGTTGAATCTTCGATACCTTGATGGATGGGTGATTGGTGATGACAATGAGTAATGAAACGATTGACGATATAAATCAATGATCGACAGTGGACTTGAGTGGACAGTGATATTTGATTTGGTGTTTGGTAACTGTGAGTTGTAAGTGGTAAGTGAACGTGAGTTTCAGTGTTATGCAGTCAGTCAATTGATCATCAACCTACAACCTAAGTTTGCAGTTGGCAGTTGATGTTGAAGTTTGCTGAAAGTCATTCTCGTGTCCAAAGTGTCGTGCGGGGGTCGACGTTCGCGGTTGAATATCAAACATAGAATTCATCAAATTCTGGAAGAATCCATTTATGTATAACTAAACGATGAAAACATTCATTTTACTTTATTTTCTGTTATGCTTTTTGTATGTTTGAATTTATGATTTAAAAGGTCAAGAATTAATTTGTCATTCATCATTTGTTTGATTGCAGATCACCACCTGCCACCAACCACTGTCAACTGTCTTGATTGTTGGTTTGATTGAAGTTGAAACCACTAGCTATACATTAAGCTCAAGTATTAAGTACACAGTTAACAGTAGCCAGTCAACATTCTTCAGTAACAACTAGCATGGTGTGTGCCTTACACTTGTTTGTGACTTGCGCCGTGTGTGTATATGGATAAATTATTCGATTTAAATGTAAGAACAATGTATATCGTGCATCTTATATTGTATAATAGTGAATTTGGAAGATGCATGGTTAATTTCAATATATACGACCCACATGAAAAAATAACCCCTGTTACTGGTCCTATTTTCTTATAGGGTTATAGGATCTTTGAGCGATGCTACGAGTAAAACATTGCTGAGTCACTTCATCTAAAGGAATACAGTTAGGTGAAAGTCATTTGTGTTGTTTCAGTCGCAAAGCTCTCAACATGTCCGCGTCGTCTTCATTTCGATCAGTGCGGCGAAATCTCCCATACATTCGGTCAGAACTTGGGGCTCTAGTTGGGAATTTAAGTCTCTCAGTCAAATCAATATGTATCTGTGTGATATGTTCGTACATGTTATCACATTGGCAGCCGGCAGTAGATGCATTGAGCGTTACACCTGGGCACCTTTTACCCCCATCCCTCAGAGTATGGTACACTACTTACAAGTCCTTTCTTAGAAATACATCTGTGGGAAGTTTGCGTTGATATTATCACAGTTGGGCTGTGTGGTAAGTCTTGTTATAAATTAGTTAATTAGTATCGACTATTGATGAATGAACAATAACTATTTTCAGTTTCACGCAATTGTGTTTTGTTAAACCTATTATTGTAGGCAAACTCTTGGAGCCATTGTGGGGAGCAAAATGAAATGATTTTTTTCTTTGTGCTGGTCAATCTGAGTGTATCACTTTCCAGCGTCGGATACTATCTATTTCTGTATTCTGCTACATCAGATCCAGATATTCTGTTCGAAATACAAATTCATGGTCTAGCTGGTTACATTGCTGCAGTCTCAGTAGCAGTGAGGCAGATAATGCCAGATCACGTCATCATCAGAACGCCTTTAGGAAAATTGACCAACAGGTTTGTACTTTTACTGTGTTACGCGCATTAAATTCGCAATATGTGCAATAGTACTAATTCTATTTCACTAATGCACTAATTCATATGCAGAAATATTCCATTGACTGTCCTCACTGTTCTGATAATTACGTGGGCAATCGGATTGCTGGAAGGAGTATACTGTACTATGTTTGCTACTGGAATTCTAACTTCATGGATTTATCTGAGGTTTTATCAAAGGCACAGTAATGGATCAAAAGGTGATATCGCTGAAAGCTTCAATTTCGCCAGGTATGAATTAGGAATTTTAACAATAACTGCGTGTTATAAAATTATGGCCCAAACTTTCATGGAATTGCAGCGTGTCTTTGTATTTCATAGCTTCTTTCCTAATGTTCTTCAACCACCAATATCTGTGCTATCAAACTCTATCTTCGGAATTTTCGTGAAAGTTGGATGTTGCCGAAAGCCTATAAAGAGGTTCGCTGATGCCTCAGGTCCCTCATCAATTCAGATTTCCCTTCCTGGAAGTGATCCGAGTGATGCAGAAAGGCGGAGGTACGTGCTTAATATTTAATTATTATAAGCAATTTAACTTGAGCCATGTTAAGTTAAGGCAGTTCCGGAGTCAGAGGTTACGTTAAATTCTTATTTATAGGCAGAAGGCTCTGAAGTTATTGAATGAGCGAATGAATGCGGGATCGAGGGATTCTGAATCAAAACGTCCTCTAATACCTCCACAACGACCGGAAAAATCTAACCGAATCGGAGGACCTTCATCGCCGGCCCACTCAATGACATCGTCTCTCAGCAGTCCTAGCCTGCAGATGAGTGGAAGCTCTCATAGTCTGATGAATATTTCCAATTCTCCATCTAGCCAGGAAAGTGTTGTTAATATTCCCGTATCAAACATTAAAGCAAGTGATATATAAAATGTAATTATTGTGAAACTTTACTTGAAACGAATCCACGCGTTATGTTATCAAATAGTTTTAGATTACATATGCATAAAAGTTTACCGTTTAAATAATTGATTGAATTGTTGCATTTGTCATTATTAGGTAGTACTCATGGATATATATAGAATATAGGTGGATTATTTTTATTTCATGAACACATCTTCTGCAATGATCATCTAGGCTTTTTACTAAAAACACTATGATCTTAACATTTTGTACTGGTACTACTGGGTATGGGCAAAATAGACTATGTTCAAGTAGCAGTTTATGAATAATTAATTCCTGGTTGACTAATTGCTATAACTTTATAATTTTGCGATACGTATTTAATATGCCGAAGTGAAAGAAGAGTGACATAATATAATTTAATTATTATGCATTGTATAATGTATCTACATCTACAAAATATATTGTGTGCGGTTCTAGGTATGAATGAATGTTTTTTTGGCTAGGTTTTGTAAACGTATTCTTTAGAACGAGAAATAACTATTTTCGTTTCTTCTGTTAAGGAATGTTCTAATGCATTTAATAATACGAACCAATTTGTAAACCTAAACGAGCCAAACAATACATACAAAACCTTTTTACGACTATGTTTTAGTGTATAATTTGTTCTTTGTTCCTTAAGTTTATCAGCTCATTTGAACCCGAAAATGCCGTAGTTCACGTGTGTACGTATACATCTGAACACATTTACGTGGAGTATGCTTTAGGAACACAAGTCTCTTGCCATTTGCCATACAATATTGGATTGAAATTCGAAACTCCATATTGATACTCATGCATGAACAATACAATACACACTCTCATCTAAATCCACCAGAATCATGAATGATACCTTTCCTCTGGTTTTGAAGTCCTGCATTAAGGCTTTATGGTCAACTTCATCCTTACATTCTGGATGATCTAACAAACGTAATTCTTTAATCACCTCTGGTATTTGAGTATCATTTTTGGGTTTTCGGGTGGATACTTCATACGCAGCTGGATCCTCTAATGGATTTCCTTGGTCCCCGCGGCTTTTTACAAAATGACTATTGTGCTCTTGCTCATAAGTATAAGAGTATCCACTTTCTCCAGGTGGTCCCTAGGTGTAAAAGATATACATGGTCATATACTAAATTACGTAAGAATGTAACGCAAGTATCAAGTATTATAGTACGAATATTATGTATTCTAACCGGTAATCCAGGTTCTCCTGACGAACCCTATTAAAAATGATTAAATAGTCTTTGTATAAGTAAGCATATGCGCAAAATAGCCTGTTAATCTTTAGAAATGTTACCGTTTGTCCGTAAGCCCCACTGTATCCTCGCTCTCCGGGAGGGCCTTGTAATCCTGGAGCTCCTACATTTCCTCTTGAACCAGACCTTCCAGGAGATCCAGGCATTCCAGCTTGTCCTGGAGATCCTGGTTGTCCGGCTTGTCCTTGTGGCCCTCGCATTCCAGCTTGGCCTGGTGATCCAGGCATTCCAGCATGTCCTGGTGATCCAGGCATTCCAGCTTGTCCTGATGACCCAGGCGTTCCAGCTTGTCCTGGTGATCCAGCCATTCCAGCTTGTCTGGATGACCCAGGCGTTCCAGCTTGTCCTGGTGATCCAGCCATTCCAGCTTGTCCTGATAACCCAGGCGTTCCAGCTTGTCCTGGTGATCCAGGCAGTCCTACTCTACCTGGGGGTCCTCGCATTCCAACTCCACCTGGTGTTCCTGGTACTCCAGCTAATCCTGGATATCCAGGCATTCCTGGTCGCCCGGATGATCCCGACATTCCAACGTAACCTGGTAATCCTTGACTTCCTCGAATTCCAGCTTCACCAGCTCGTCCAGGTAAACCAGGTGGTCCAGCTCTTCCAGGCTCGCCTGTCCTACCACGTTCTTCGGACTGTTCTCGCTGTCCATGTAGACCATGATCTAATTCACTAACCCACTCCGAATCCGAGGGTTTCATGCGATCGTTTTCTCTAGAATATCCATAACCAGGCGATCTATCAAAATCGGGAGAGGTGGGGGAATTAACTGCAGTAACAGGTCTGCTTCCGGTAAATCCCAGCCTGCGTCTCTTTCTTCTGACACATCCTGTAAGAATACAAGAATAAAAGTTAACAGTGCATAATGAAAGCATGATCGTACTGTATGTACCTAAGACGAAAAGTAACATTTTGCAATAAAAGTACCTGGTGGACAAGTAGCGAACGAGCGTGCCTGTCGCTTCCATAGTTGATGGACGTGTACACTGCTTGGATTGTTAACAGCACTTTCACTTTGTAAACTACAACAGTTTCCTGTAGTTTGTGTGTCGCACAAATTTTCAGACTGTCTTTTCATGGTTATAATCTCCACTTTCATACTGTATATAATAAAAATTTGAACACAGACAACTACAACTAAATAAGAGCAAATAATACTTAAGTACAACTTGGTGCGATTTGTTTCTGCCATGGTGGTGGTGTCGGAATAAAAATGAAAACAATATTCGGTTTTAGAAAATGAGTTTAACCATCCAATTAAAAATGTAATAACGGAACGTCTCGCGTGTTACAACTGTCATCAAAGTTGTAGTTCGTTTTACATCCCAACGGCTTCACATAATAATATCGGCACAGCTTTTATGTCCATCCCCCAGCCAGCCACCAGACCAGATTTTATTACAGAGTTCTTCAGCAGGTCATGTAGAGTTAACTGTGTATAAGACAAACTGTTCTTTACAAATCTTTACACCAAGATTATGCCTGTGCATGTAATCAATCATGCAAGCATTGCATACATGCTTCCTACTTTTTAAATGAAAGAAAATGAATGACTTCGGCTGGAAAGACAACTTCAACATTCAAAGAAACCATTCCAGGAAGTTCAAGTAAGCATCATGTTCTGCAAATGAATGAAATGTATGACAAAAATGATGAGATGTATAGTATAAACATGAAGTTGGAGGTAATTGCCAGTTGACTGCGTTCACAAATCTTGGCTCAAAATTATGTATTATACTAACTTCTTTTTGTGTTCAATTGCTAGCATCAATCTCCCCCTCATCAACTTTATTAAATACATTTAAAAGCATTAAGGAACAGGAAGATGTGCAGTGTAGATTGTAGATGCAGACAATGAATGAACATGTTACAAAAACTTGCATGAATTTCAGAGGAGATGAGAGATCATGATCATAATATCTCGATTTACGTTTCAAATTCAATTACGTTTTCATACTTTCTCGAAACCTATCCCGAGCCCCACACGAGCAATTTTACTAATTCGGCACATCATAGCCCAAAAGCCTTTAGTTAACACGTACGTAATCAACCTTTTCCTTACAGAAAAACTCATTAAAAGTTGAAAGGTCGACGTGTATTAAAATCATTAGGTGAGGGGCTTATGGTAATTACGCCAAAGTTCATGACCACTTGTTATTAGACTAAAATTAAAGCATTATCAGAATGTACATAAGACATATTATGCACATTCTGCAACTACAACTTCAACTCATTCTCATCGCAATCTGTATGATTCGTGCAAGTACCTTACAACCTTACGGACGGACCTCATGCAATGCAATTGCAATGCATTACGTACTTGTAATATCAACTAATAACGAAATTCTCTCATTACATTCCGATTACTTGGTAAAAATATTCTGCCACCTTCTCATCAAATCCAGCAGATCAAACTGTAGTAGCCAGTAATTCCATGATGGAATTTCCATCCCAACCTCTCATGTACAGTACAATCTCTACAAAGTGCAGTAGGGTCAAGAAAAGACGCATTTATTTCATCCTACAAGCCGATAGTCATAAAGAACATTGTATAGTAATATTTATGAATGTATGGCCATATATAACTAATAGAAATATGAAGACATGCCTCCTCACTTCGAAACAGTCACAATAATTATGATTATTTCCGTCAAACAAAGGGAGAACGCACACTTTGTAAACTCACATTTATTCATTCATTCCATTCATTTCATGAGGTCACTAAGTTTCAAGTGTAAAATTAATTTTGTAATCTCGTAGAAATGCAATTGGGTAGTCTAAAACATCGCACACGGTACGTAAATAGGTACATTTACTAAACTTGAAAGCAAAAGTAGAAAAGCTTACAATCAAAACTGTACATTGTAGCAGGTATAAGTATATAATATATAGTAACACCACAAATTATAATTTGTGTATGGATGAGTTCAGTTATCTTGTTGGATTTGCGACAGTAACAACTTTGACGCGTTTCACTGTCCCACCTGAAGAAACAGAAACAATGGTTGGTGTTCCAGATTTGGTTCCATCCAAATCAGAATCCGATTCTGAAGTTCTAGGTTTCAACTTAATATCCATTGGGGTGCCCACGGCCCCTGTAGTCGCTGCCCTAAGTCCACCAGCTAGTTTCGCCCTTTCCAATGCTCTAACTATTTACAAACAAAAACAACAAGAACAGTTAGAATAAGACAACATTCAAAGTCAATAGCGGTTTATCAATTTGTAAAAAAGTACTTCTTTGGGAAGTCATTTTGATATTATCTTACTTTGATTTTCTAATATCTGGTTTTGACGCTTCAAGTCCTCAATGTCGTGCTGATGGGCGGAGTTCTTCCGTCTCATGAACTGAATGTACTCGGCTGCTTTCTTAAGGATCTGGGCTCTGCTGGACTACTCGAATTAATATAGGGAATGAAGGGAGCATCAACAAAGTATACATAAAATAATGCCAATTACTACCACACTGCCGACTAATTTAGATAAGAGTATGAATTTAGTACATTTGGGCGTTTCGAAACCTTTTCCCCGTGTAAGGATGGAACAGAGTCTCGTAAACTGATGAATGGAATCCTTTATGTGATCACGTCGCTTTCTCTCCAGCATATTATGATGAGCTCGTTTCTCTGCCTATCATCAAACCATTTAATCAACCACATTCAATACAGATTAAGCACAAAAGAGCCCTTAAAACCTGTTGGCTGTATCAGCTTTCACATTTCTTACAATAACACGGAATTGTGTTCAAACTCTACCTGTAGTCATTGGCTTCGTCGTTGGAGGAGTTGGGGTGGAGGAAGTGCTACTCTGACTGGTTTTCTCATTAAAGCCATCATCAGTATCGACTCCATCATCATCCTTTAATAATAAAGTCATGTTATAACGTCCAGAACGGTCTTACAGTGTCCCGTCAATGTTTGTTAAATTATACATAAATATTATTACCTCGCTCCCCATGTCAATGTCCCTTTCATCATCACTCATCTTTACTGAGATTTCTGAGCTCTTTCACAACAAAACAAGAAAGGTTTCCTAGAATGCATAAAATTTAAAGTATGTATTATCCACACAAACCAACAATATCACATCACAACAATTTATGAAGACATGACATGTCACATGTGACATGTGCATTAAGTCAAAAATATAAAATCCCTTTCTACAAATGACAAATAAACAATTGCAATCAGTATTAATATTACTAAATTGGATTTGTTTTGAGTGTTTTGTTTTGTTGATATCACTGCAGGATTTTGCTACTACAAAATGCACCTTGTCTAAATGTACATAATCTTATCAAATCCGGTGATATTGAGCTACAAAAGTATGCAACAAAACTAAAAAACAAATCTTTCAAGACAAAAAATAGCCGTCCAACTAATTCCCTTTTTAAACTTACTTGCTAAACCTTTGTTAAAGATTACAATGGAAAACTTACCTATTCAATTATTATTGTTGTTGTATTTTTGGAATAAAAATTTAGTTAGGGGCAAGCGAAAAGCTTTTTTTTACGGTCGGTACATGTATAAATGTGTATGTTATGTACATGTACATATGGATAAGATCACTAGGCATAAAGACAGAGAAGCTCAAAGGGAAGCAAACCTACGTCGAATTATTCAAGCAAGCAGAAGCAGACCCAGCTCACATGGCTTCCCGTCATCATCCTCTTTCTATAAAAACGCATATAAAGTATATCGATATCCTTATAGCACATATGCATAATATGGTANAAAGTATATCGATATCCTTATGGCACATATGCATAATATGGTATGGTATATATAGTCATAGGAGGTCCTATACTTAGCAAACACAAATAATTTCCAAAGAAATGCTTATATATAATTTTTGTAACAAGTACATTGCATTTAGGTATTTATATCAAATATACACATGTACAATGTTACCTCTGTACGATTCGTCACTCGTTGGAAAGAAAGAGGTGGTTTGGATGTTATATGGATATGGATAGGGACGGGATAATGGAATATAATGATAACTGTATGCGTACATACTTATATCATATCACTTATCTACTATACATACCTAACCTTACCTTTTCAATAAGGAACTTCTATGTTCTATACCCTATTAACTTTTAGGCTACATCATACATATTAGTCATATTTACGTGTATATGACAAACCCTACTATATATAGAGAGACTCACACACGTGTTAAGAGACATTCACAGTATATTGCATGGCATAACCATTGGCATATAAGAGATAAACTGAGTAGTTAAGGTCCATGAGTTCCACGTTTTATTCTATTCTCTAAGCTGAAGCTAGTATGTGATATGTCCGTTCGTTTTTACGCAATGAGAAATTGAGAATGGTGTGATCTTTATCCTTTAAAAAGTATATGGACGCATACATGATATCAAACGGATATTTTACGTAGAAACTCAGCCACCAAACTCTCGCACTTCAAGTCAACAACTTGTTCCTTTTGTACATATGCCATAACGTCATTCATGGAGAAATGGATCATTCATGCAATTAAAAACCTTAAAAAGAGAAAAAGGGGTGGATTAATATTTTCCCTTGACTGATATTGCCATAAAATCTAAGATACATTCAACGTTTTGAATCGCTTTTCTTATGAACATTTTTTGGAATGACTTTTCCATGCATTTCTTTGTAATCATTTTTTTTCGTAGAAGAATTTTCACGGAGTCAACAATCGAATTGTAATGCTAATACTTCTAATATTATATGTATTTTATTACATGAGTCATTCCCACTGACGGTGAGTCTTCTATCCGTCAAGAACGTCCTTTTCACCTTTGTTTCTTGCTGGTATAGTTCTTTGTCTTACCAAACCGATATTATGCACCAGAACGAAACCAGACCGTATCTGTAAT
>JAANSM010004029.1:0-11930 GCA_036850725.1 Orchesella villosa | reverse complement strand
GTACCGATTAATTTTGATTTCAGTAAGTAAATGTTGGTCCTCTAGTGAATTTTGTTTTCGTTTTGAACTCTTTATTATCAGCTAGCAGTTGCTTTATCAATTCACTTCTGTGCGTGTGTACAGACCCGTAGACGAATTCAGCGAGAAAAAGCTCGACTTCAGGAAATCAGAATTGGTACTTCATATAATATTAAATACCTTTTGTAATAATGAGGTTGAGAATCATTTATCTATTCTCACAGAACGTGACAATCTGTACTTTGGTAGAAAACTCATTAACATGTAATTATTATTTCACCATTTCGTTGATACAGCTGCTGCTCAAAGTCCACCACCATATGCTCTCGTGGTTGCAGAATGTCATCTCAATCATAATAGAGAAAGTAATGAGCAACAGCACCAAAATCCCAATTGTCAACGCCACCGTAACTTCTGCAGTTTGCCAAGAACCTGCAGACAAAACAAAGTCATCTCCTCTGGCTATGTCCTTCCTGCAACACATAATTCCCTGTCTTCAGCTCACTACTCTCAGTATTATGCAAACAATAGTCTGACAACAGGAGAAGCAACTTCCGACACAATTTCCGAAGTAAATGAGCTCAGATCCGGAATGAGTAATGAGCCTCCTCCACCTTCCTATGAGGACGCTTTGAAAAGGGAAATGGTTATGACTGAGAGTCTGAATAGGCTTTAAGAATCTTCATAATTTTACATTTATAAAACCAAACCTCAGCAACTACTATTAGCATAAGTACATAGGAAAATAATTTTTGTACCGTTTCATATTTTTATGCAAGTACGTATGAATATTAGTAGTTTTTTAGTGTTTTATACAATGTGTAATGTAATGGTCATAATAATGTAGTTTATTTCACGAGACTGAATTCCAAAATATGAAATGAGCAGAAACGAACTTGGCCATAAAACTAGAAAACCTAAATTCCGCTATGGATAGAATACGTAGCAATCCTATAAAGATGTAGTAGTACATGGTAAATATGTAATACAATATCTTAATCGTGTGTGCATTGTGCATACAATTTGTCAGTTTCCAGAGTTTTGGTGCAGTACAAATGTAGACAATGAATAATGATAATGATGTGGACATAATCAGGGAGTTCTAATAAAATTGCATGAACATGCTCATGTTCTACACTTAGGATTTTGTTATATCATTCGGAAACACTCTCCTTTCGGCTTTTACACATTTTGGCAGTCTATCTATGCAACCACTACTTGCTTCCTTTTCCACTGGAAAATATGATGATTTGCAGTAGTATTCAAAATCAAGCAAGTGCTATACCCTGTTCGCTATAGATAACACAATGGTTTATATGTTCATGCATGCTTGATATTGTTTGCATTTTCATTTACATTCTCACACATGGTGTCTTGAAATACAATGACGGACTAATTCTACACAAGTCTGCAATGTTATCTAACAATGGACCGGCGATTAAGGACAGACCAGGCACTACGACTGGTTGAATACAGGTTTGCATTGAATTTTTTGCTACTACTTCTCTCCACTACACACACTTGATGATACGTGATACACCTAGAGAACCAGACTCCATTCATTATTGTTACACGATTTCTCACAATACACTACGACTTTACAGTGTAGGAATGAGTGTTGTTGTATTAAGTTGATTGCTAGGCGGATATATGCCCCTTTTCCATGTTCGTTAGCTTTGCATTTTTTTGCTATTTACCTACATGCATAATGTACATTGCATTGCTGTAAAAAGATTCTCAAGGTGAGCATCACAATGCGGTTGTGTACTTAGATCCGATGGGATTTTTCGTAAGTCATAATAAATGATTGTTGTGTAAAATTGAGAGAATGTAAAATGTAATCTTCCTTGTGTTTTGCAGTATCAATGCAGATATCTAGATTTGTTATACGTATCTAACGTGCTGCTCGTAATCTTCTAGGAAAATAATCCCAAACACAGCAGGAAATCGTGTAGAAATGGGTTAGGATGGAGTGGAGTAGTCAGATACAATCGAAATAAAATTTATTTCTTATTGCAACAATGGTAATTTCAAAAGTCAACAAGTATTATTATTTTGAGAATAGTGAATTTTTAAAATACTGAAAAAGTGTTCAATATGTCTGAAAAGGAGAACAAGACGTTACCTGTGGCACTACTTGTCACAGGAATCGTATGCATTATGGTAAGCCCACCTTTGTTTTGCTGCTTCATTTATATAAGTACGCATTTAAATACACTTGAAAATGTTTTTAAGGAAATTATCAGCACGCCAAATTCTAATATTATCTTTTTGGATGAAAGGAAATCGTTTGGTTGATTGATTGATTATATACATATCGACTTTTCTAGGTACTATCCTGTTGTTTTGTCTGGCTTGTGGTTCGTTGTGAGCGCTGGAGACGTAGATAGGAAGTACAGACCAAAACATACAAACAGTATGCATCATATTATCAAATATTTTATACATGTTTGCAATGACATCATTTTTGTTGTGCAAACTTCCAATTGGTTTCAATCCTATGTATTACGCCTGTCAGAAATGAGCTCAGTATTGAGTATGATCTGATCAATATGAGCTTAACCTGCTCACTAATGATATACACAGGAAAATAATACAAAGGATTTTATATCAATGATTTAATTGAAGTTTAATGCGTATCCTCCACTTATAAGTGCATGGCGGTATAATGATTTGTTTTCATTGAAACAGGATACAAGGTGAACGCATCGCACATTGCAAACGGTCAAGAGCTAAAAAATATGGAGCCTCTACACCTCAACCCGAGTGCAAATATGATTCACTATGCCAGTAAAAATAGCGTCACTTCACAAAGCATTCCATCCCTACTATCAGCAGGTTCCATGGATGACTCAATTGCCTCCGAGCCTCTATACGCAAGAGATTATGGTGAGGATGAACCCGATTCCGATTACCTTCCTACACGTGATTTATCCATTGCACGAATTCTTGGAAGCTTTCCGGAACTCAAATTCTATCCGCCGTCGGCCAGTAGTAGTGCTGAAAATGTTCTTGATGCCAAAAATGACAAACCACCTATTCCGATTGCTAGACCTAGGGTAAGCGCAACTTCAACGGTGCCTAGGCCAAAGGATTTCAGCATTAATAGTTCTCTCTACACTGACTGTAACAGTAAAGCAAGTTTAGACAGTATCAGAGGCTCTACAAAATCTGGAAGCTCTGCTGAAGATTTAAAAGTTGAAATGCCAGGAGGAAGAATTAAAATTCATGACATTTCTGGAAACTTTGAGTTCACAAAAGTCAGAACTAAAAAAGACAAATCCTCCAGTTTATTGGATACTTCTGAAAATAATTCACAGATCAAAGTTCCTCGAATAGTTCTGGAAACAGAAGTATGAACGATTTTTAAGAGCAATTTTTATGACATATACTAATGTTTAGTATTTTTCTAGTTTTATATTCAATATTGAATGCTAACTTTTTTTAAATAGTCAAGAATGCAATTAAGCTTTAGAAAAGCTCTAGAAATGTTCAGTGTGCAATGATAAACGCTTTTAAGCTAAGCTGCATTAGTATATTGTAAAACAAATTTAGATTTTAGGCATTACAGTTGTTCTGTAGGTTATTTTTCTGTTAAGCATACTTTTTAACGACCGTCCTATGAATCTATAAAGAATATCCTTCTTTCTCGTTGAAAGTAGTTCCTTATTTGCTGTTATATGTATTTATTTTTTTGGCCATTTTGCAAACCTGTTTAGAAATAGACATAAATAATCTCAGTACTTACAAACCAGGAAGTATATCAAATCGCAATAAGTAGGATGTTATACAACTATCATTTAATGCTATATTTGCAAAAGTTAAAGCAAATTATGTTAAAACGATAACACACTACAGTATATTATATTAAATATCAAAACGTGAAAAGTTCATATTTTGTTTTTATTTGTTGGAATCTCTTATCTCCCGAATGGTTAAGTCTACCGTTTCCATCTATCATATAATATCTGTAGAAAGGATTTCAGTTTGCATGCGCTCCGGTTTGTATAGTTAGGTGGGCGGGCAGATGCTGATGTATTGTAACAAAACCGCAAGATATGATTACTCAGGCCAGTTGTAAATAATATAATAACAGCCATTATTTCTATTACCGTGTATTTACGAGTCCATAAGAGTGTGTAGGCGGTAGAAGAAAGAGTTTATTTGGTAAAAGCTGTGGGATTGAACCGAACTTCATGTATTTGGTAACTTAAGTTTTGCTATATAAAGTGGGCCATCACAAGTATAATGTCATTGGAGTCTCAAAATCCCAATTGTTATCATGAAGTCAATAAATATTCATGCTGCGTGTTTACTGGCTTCTTTATCTTTGTTATATGTCTGTGTGTATTATGTTTTGAATACTCTTTTTTAGAAATATATACATTCAATATATATTTTATCAGGGGAGGTTTCGTGGGAGCACGAAGTATATTTCATCAATACGCTACACACAAATTGCTTTATAGTAAATGATAATATTGGAGTAAATATTTTATTGATGACAATTTGTTTACACTTTGAGAGTACGCACAAGAGCATGATATTAGCCGGAAATGGTAAAGATTGAATTGTGCTACCGTTGAGGGTGCATAACATTTGTTTACTATAAACCGAGTGTATAGTTTCATATTTGCTATTCACTCCTGCTTTACAGGGACAATATGAATGATGTAGGGTAAGAACCTCATGCCTGAATTGTGTTAGTTTTCCTGTGATGAGCCCTAAAAAGTAACAGTACTGAAGTTACTTCAAAGCAATATAATTGATCATGTATTATAGTGTAGTGTCCATCCTGGTAGGTTTCATAAATTACATTTGAGATTTATGATTATATTAAATTTCAACCCTTGTTTCGTATAAGTTCAGACAACTTTTACAATGCCTGTCGAGTTCGAGTTTTGTTTTATAACTGCAATTGATGTTCTGCCTGTAGGTTCTCTTAGTTCATGGTCTAAATTCTGTTGAATATCCGCTATATACTGATTTATCACCTAGAAAAGTATATTCAGGCAAAGGTTCATTTTATTTATCCATAGCATAGCAGCCATAGCCATGGGATATGACTGTCCCTAAATCCAGATATTATTGAAAATACGAACAAGATTTCAAGATGGTAGACTGTTTTATTGCATGTTTTGTTGTGTAGCATACTCAAGTGACATGTGTCTCAGTTCCGCGAAGACGACGAAGCTGATCCGTTGCTTCCTGGGCTAAAAGGTATAGGCTATGAAACCCAATCCTTATTGTTGGTCATTAGCATCAACAAGAACCCATGAATGCACAAAACCTTGTAGAACGCTCAAACAATGCATACAGATAGAGAAGGAGCCTTATAGTAAATCGTGCATGCATGCATGAGGCAGATGCTTCTTGAAGAAACGAAAATAGTCAGATAGAACGTACTCCAAAGTCCAAGCAAATAAACATTGTTGAAAAGCACACATTGCATTTGAAGAAAGAGCTGGAATACCCACCTGCCTTTGATTTTCTAGCTAGATTTATCGTGTCTGTGTCGTGTCTTCATAACGATGTTCTTTGGTTCATGTTCATGTTATATGGTTGTCTAATGTACTAATGCATACACACTTATCGAAGCAAATGATTCATGTCATGTGCCCGCTGACTATATGTTACATACATTTGCTACTTGATCATGGAATCACAAATTTTTCCTTTCGCTCATCACATGTTTATATTGTATACTCATTATATTACATACACATTTTCAACAATCTGATGCATATTCATAGCCATGCCATAACAATCACCTAAGCTGAAAATGTAATATTCTAAAAGAATTCTTTGTGTACAGAAATTTGTTCCTTATACTGTCACACTCACTTGTTCGTATTGTTTGATGGTGTGGAGGAGCATTTCAAGTAGAATACTAATATGAAATTTATGCTCTTATATGTACTTATATACATAGAAGCAAACTACGTATGACGTATTGATAGCAAATCAAAGTGGTAAAATCCACTCCTTCCTATGAAGTGTCGTGGGATCTCCATTCAACAAGATGTACTAAATACACTTATATAGATTTTCATCTCATTTTTCTTACAACCTCACAAGTTATTAACTTAACTAAATAATAAATACCTTACGTAGTAATGTAGCATAAAGATATGCTTCAACGTGTCGATTCATAGATCGCCTGACTTATAGTAAAATAAAATGCAAATGAAGGCATTGTCTTGTAACTTTCCTATAATGCTCAACAAGTTAATAGCACCCTAGCAAATACAATCGTTTAGCATTTTTAATAAATGTGAGGTGATGATCTGATGATCTTTTATGCTCACGAGCTATAATTCTATTTGCGTAGAAAGAAAGAACATGTTTTTTCTAAGAACATGTGAGCATACGAGTTCCTACATCACCTAAACTTCCCCAAATGGGCTGTTGATGACGAACTTGTATGAGTAATTCTTCACTACTAGCAATCACCTCGATTACCTATGCACTTTGTTACGTGGTATATGCATTATAAGTTGTAGGTAGAAAAAGACAATAAGAAATAGGCTAAGCATCAAATATGCACGAGTAACTCTTGACATATCATATCATAATGCTGGCAATCATTGCTGATAAAATAACATATTATACCAATCCAATACCAACATAACACAATATAAGTGTATGATATAGGACAGGCTAAAGGAGAAGCACTCTTTATTACATTAACCATCTATTTCTATATCTATCCTCGTCCCATGAACTGTGTAAAATGTTATTGGAGCAGGCATGGAGCAAAAAATGAAGGAGAGTGGGGGTCCATGCCATTATTGTAAAAAGGCTATGAAGCGAGAACGCGCAGCAGTCCACATTCATCCCATATATTTTTAAAATCACACGCTACCCTACTCATTCTTCGTTTTTTTATTTCATCAGCCCCATCAATCCTCTCACTGGAAATTCTTGACTCATTAGGATTTTATTTTACGAAACTTGCATACACACAGCATATTCTTCTGCTCCCCCAATCTGCTGCGTAATAATATCCATGTTATACACATACAATAGTTAAGCAAGCCAAGCCGACATCTGCTTATACCACCAGCAAATCATTCTTTCTTTACCATTTGGACTCCCTCAACTTCACACAAACATCTGCCCCTTTTTTCGGGCATATAACAAGCCACGCAACAGGCAAGCAGGAGATAGCGTCCTTCAAGGGTCTCCTACCCCAACAATAACAACAAAACACTCAATCAGAAGCATAAGACGTCTTTCAATCTTGCATCTATTCATTACAAGTAGTGGACAGAAGGAATAGCATCCTTCAATCTCATGAAATAGGGACAGCACCAAGGAAAACGTATTCCGCTTGGTGTGTGCTAATGCTATACGGAGTAAATAGGAGAGCAATAGTGTGTGTTACAAAAGAGCTTGTGCATCATCATTGTGCGTCATTCCATTCCTGAAAGTTGTGCACTCAGAGGAGCATACAACTATAGGGAGCTTTGTCCAAATTTTAATTTTATTTAAAAAAATAAAAATGTTTATCTCAACGGATTCATATCTTTTGCCAGTGGCCGTTCCAGTTATTGCCGTTGCAATTATTGCAGTGGTAAGTTAATATGTTATACTGTAATAAATAAACTTTGAAATTCATTTTACAAAGTTTGGTATTTGCTACATTCTATGTGGTTTGTTCAAAAGACAAACATGCCTTTAGAATATGTAAAAGATATGTATATTTATGTATTTTGTTGTTGTGTTCGTAGGTAATACTAGCAATTAAGCGCAGCAGGACAAGCACAATTAGACATGAAGAAATGTATTCACAATTCATTCCACCAATTATCGGTAAGCACTTAATTACTAATCTAGATGACTGCATAATGTAATGTTTTGACGTACAACGTTTTGGGGGACCTCGGGAAAATGGGGTTAAGGACGTGTTCATCAATATTTCCAACAACATTGGGAAACCATGTTAATTTTTTTCGTTTGTTTTTATCTTGTTATAGGTTCAAATGTTCCAAAAGAGCAGACGTACATAGTTCCAAGGAACTGGAAGCCTCCATCAAGCTCAGTGTATGCACCGTTGTCTGTTCCCATCCACCAACAAAGGACTAACATTTTTTCGTTGCCAAATATCCGCAATACCGAGCTTGCAGCTAAAGGAGTTTCTCTTATTCATGCTCTTCCACCATCAAAAGAGTCTTCTGCTGGAATTTCTCCCGAGTTTGTTTGAAACCCACTTTTTGTTCAAAACACTATAGAGCTCTACCTTACCTTAATGTGTTATTATTTACGTTGGTAAACACATTTTAATGGAATTGTTGTGGTGACTCTAGAAATGTTTCGTTATGTTTGTTTTTCAACTTCGCATTGTTTTCGGCATTACCTCCACAACTGTCTACCGACCGAATGTCAGACTGTTGATGTGGGTTTCTTAAATATTGTTTTGACTTTTTATTGTATTATCGTTTTGTATTCGAGATATGTTCACACGTTATTTGGTTTCTTGGCAGAAGACCTGTTTGTAGTATTGACAATAATACACAGAATATATATGCATTGACATTTTTATGCAAACAACACTTTGTTAACACAATGACCAGGTTATTTCTGTATGTATGTATGTACTTTGTACTTGCTTTTATGCAATTATGAGTCAACGTTGGACTTCTTATTTTCGCATTGATCGCAACCATTATTAATATCATAATCCGTTACACGTAAATTCAAAGGCATATCTCAAACTTTAAATGAGATCATTAAATTGAATGAGATCAATCTTGGTAAATTCTACTTATCAGAATTTCTTTAGCTACTTTATATAATATTTCTGAAGATCGTTGCTAACCCTTGAAAGTTCTACAAAAGTGGCAGCGTACAAACGTACAAACTTGAGAAAATCATTTTACACAATCTCCACTCACTGGAATTAATTTCGCCTATATCACAGATGGTTGAAAGTCAAAAAGAAATCTTCCAGTTTTGATTTTAAAATGTCAACAAGGTTGAAGATGACTTAATTTGTAAAAATGCTAGGAAAACGAAGTGAAGTAGGTAACAAGCAAACTTACGAGTAGAACAACTTCTAATAGTAGCACTAAGTTAACTTCCAAAAAGTTTTCAACTTTGCCGTCACTGAAGTTGGTCCTGACAGGTATTAAATTTTCTCTGGGAAAAACAGTTATAAATAGTATATATAGTATAGCATTAAGCAACGTGGATGAATAAATCACAAATTGTATCGTTGTATTATTCGTTGAAAGGAAATACATGTATATTTTATCTATTTGTGATTGTGTAAGTAAAGTTTAGGTCTTTTAGTGATTTCATTGATTTTATTCAAGGTAGTGCATATAGAACTCAATTCCTCACCAACAGTTTCTTTAGATATTGACAAGAGGTTTATTGAAATGAGAAACTTAAGGGTTGGTTATGTTATTGAATATATGTACATCACGTTTACAGATTATCTATATAAATCATCAATTTGTCAGGTTTCTAAATAGAAGCCTCATTCCAGACCAGATACAAATAATCCTTCCCACGATTCCAATTTATATCTCCTGTTTTGAATTGCCATCTACCATCACATGGATTGTCTTCCGCTTCTGTTGTTCGGTACAGAGCAATTTTGATAATTTTATTTTTAGAATAGGGATCTCTTCTCATCTTTATGTACCTGAACGCACCTCCAGCCCCCTTAGCTAAATCCATGTAATTATTATTCCCATTATCTTGAACCACAATTTGAATCCCACTGGCTGCGTCGTCCAGCTTTGTTGTCCAACGAGCTACAAGCCATACGAATTCACCTCCATAGCCAGCATTGATATCTGGATTCTTTCCATTGGCTTCACTAATCAATTTGGATGGTCGGCTTACAGAATCGTTGGTGTATACAACATCAATGTCTTGAAGAAAGGAAGCTTGTCTTAATGTTAGGTCTATTTGAACATCTTTCATGTCATGAGGAGTTGATGATACGGTATCAGTAATATAATTTATTCCGGGTCCATTAAATACAAGACGATACATTTTCAATCTTGAATGTGGTCCAACTTCATATGTGTCAGTTTTTGTGGTTTCTGTTTTCAACTCAGAATGAGTTTCAGACATGCTTTCGTACATGGACTTGACTTGAAATCTCATTTCTCCTTTGACCCCAATGCTTATTACGTCGAACACTCCTCCAACGTTGAGACCCATCGAAGTGGCTGCAAAGATAAATTAAATATTAGGAAAATTGGCAATTAATATGGCAAATACTGATAATCCGATTCACTACACTATTTTATAGAATAATTTGTCGCTGGGAAATTGTACTAATTGAAGTCGTATTAAAAAGGCGACTAGAAAGAGACAATGCACATTCAACTTTCCATTTCAAGAATTCCAGTTGTCAGAAGTTTATTAAAACTTGCGATTATCTGCTTCTTAATGCATAGAGTACCATGGAATAAAAGAGTAATTGAGTTCATTTTTGTAAATATTTTACCTGCATCTGAACTTTGAATCTCTTTTCTTAAGCTATGATAACTGCAAAAAACTGAGCTTTTTATTTCAACCAGCCGTCTTACTGTTCCCGAATTGTCACTGTTGTCAATGTCAAACAATAGCTCCCACGAGTAGTGTCCAGCCAAATTTAGATTATGAACAGAGCTGTTTGCTGACATCTTAAGTGTGCTTTGGATGACTAAGAATTTCAAAATAATTATTTAGGCGTATGGTTGCTGTCTGCTGTTGATATGGTTTAGGCCTTTCGGGATGATTTATTACAGAATATTATGCATAGCATGCAGCAGCTGAACTGTTTTTTCAAAATAATTATTTAGGCGTATGGTTGCTGTCTGCTGTTGATATGGTTTAGGCCTTTCGGGATGATTTATTTCAGAATATTATGCAAAGCATGCAGCTGCTGAACTGTTTGAATAAAAATGCAGAAGATTCTGCCTTGATTTTTGTAAGAAATCTGTGCTTTTACTTTACATCTTCTTGAAAATATGAAGTGCGTACGTAAGTCAGTATAAGCACTAACATGTGCGCAAGAAGTACTGCGTACAGTAAGAAAAATACCGGTTTTTTTTACTGAGAAATAGTTGATGTTGATAGTAATGAATGACTAATGAGATGTAAGACTCCCGTCTGCAGTCAGGACTCCCGATCTCGACTCATTCATAACTAGTATTGACCAGATCCAAATCCTTCCATTTTTTCAGTTATTCTTGCATGGAAATCAACGATTTTTTGTGCGCTTAGAGCAATATCCTCCCCTTTTAATGGCCTCTCCGGAATTTTTAATTGAATGAATGGATTAATGATACAATGATTACTCAGATTATATAGTTTATTTATTCATGATAAATTTGTTTGCACAAATGATTTATCATCAAAAGGATTTCACCACTGCACTATCAAGTGTAACGTGATCGTTCTGTGAAATACAAATATTTGTCTATGATTAATCATCCAAAAGTGCATATATGGAACTGTGTATTTATGATCTAATCGTTATTTTAGAAATATAAGGGACATTTATATTTATTAATAAATTGTGGTATTCATTCCTACAATCTTTTCACAAAAATTACAGATTAGAAAAAAAATACATTTCTAAGAGAATCTCTAACAAAACTTTCGGACCTGCATAGGTGATTCATTAAATTTACTTACTTATTTTACTTACTGTGATAATGACAAGTTGAATAATGTGATGTTAAATTATCTCAAAATTGTGTATATCAGCATCAATCTGGAAAATCATAAAGCCAGGGATTTTAATTCCAATTTCAGCCCTACAATAAATCATTATAGTTGATTACTGCAGGACGACAAGCCAATTGTTCGGTAAATCCATGAGATAAAAGTCTACCTTGGTTTCTGGAATTTAATATGAACTATCAATGTATTTTACAAATATCAATGCTTCATACATATTATGC
>JAANSM010004028.1:0-11931 GCA_036850725.1 Orchesella villosa | reverse complement strand
GCGCTTCATTTGCTCACCCTCAGTCGTGGAAATATTCGGGTATTTATTAAAAATCAATAGTAAATTTTAGTTTTTATTCATGATTTTAATATATAAATTTTTTGTAGGAGGCACTCCTCCGCCTTATGGAAAAGGTCCCCTCCCTCCCCGCCAAACTACGAAGCTATTCCTACATTGAGAATCAACGATGGTCCTCCGAAGAAATTATGAGCTTTCAAATCTCTCTCGTCCAAACGGGCAAGGATTTTAGCCGAATCTCAAAAGCTATTGGGAGCAAGTCACTCCCAGAATGTGTGTGCTTTTACTACTTCTGGAAAAAGGCTTGTGTCAACGAGTACCAAGCCATGAAGCAAATCTGGAGGGATCGCATTACCCTTCAGCAATCTCAAAAATCACAAATAAATATTGTTAGCAGTAATAACAATCAAAATCACGTTAGCTTTCTTGTGTCGCCTTCATCCCAACAAATTAGGGGTATTTGCAAATAGACGAAAAGTAGTCAGGATTCAAACTGAGATGAACAACTCGTCTCCAATCTACGAAAGCTGAAATAATCATGAGCATTTATAGAATCTACTAGAGAACCAACAAGTGCCACAATAAAATTTATATAGCTACTTATTTAAGGAAATTATTTATAAGAAAAAATGTACATTTTTATAATAATTTAAAAAAAACTATATATATAATGTGGACCTATCTTCGATGATCCACATTCCAAGTTCCAGCATGGGCCCATAAAATGTTCCTATGCGTCCAATGTCCAAAGGTGTGTTGTTCCAAAAAAATATTGTGTCAATATACAAGAATATATGTAGATATATTATATTAATTAGCAATATTATTCAACATTTAAGTTTAAAAGCATTACCGCTGTGCTCATAAACAATTTGCATTTATTTAATTACCCATTTTGTTCTGTTCCCTGTTGTTCAGAGGCAGTTCTCAGTTACACCTTTAATGTTTCCGTTTCTGTTGATTCCTTTATTTTATGTTTTGTGTAATAAAAAATATTAATATATCATATATATTATGTATGTATATAAAATGTATACTCCGTAAAAGCTGGAAAAGTTATGTAAAAATGTAAATATCATCATGATAAATCATATATATTATTATTTGTAAACCAATATACCTCAAAAAACAAAAACTTTATCCATGATAATTTGTCATTTAATTTTGTCAGCAATAATATTATTACTGCTACTATTATAGGTGCTGTGTAGTGTGTACTATTCTTTATTCCATTGTTGAACATTTTCATTTTGAGTGAACAAAGCTGCAGCTGCTATCAAAAATTATGCAGGAGTTGGAAGATGCTATTTATTTTAAGCAAAATCAAAATAAATAATTTAAATAGTAGATATATCCCGATTGCTTCAGTTAATTGGTCACATTTGGAAGAAACTAGTGCAATAATTGTGGAGAAGCAGGATTCTTCTCGTAACTTTGTTTTCTTCAAGAAATTATTGTGGTTTTATTTCTACAAGTAGCAAGTGCAATCGGATACCAAATGAAAAAGTACTTAAAACCCCCCAGTCATTTATTATATTTGTCATTCGTAGCTGTTACTATTAAACGCAAGAATCAGAAAAAGTTTTATTATTGGCTTAAAATGTAAAAGGTAGTATAATGATTATGATTATTAATATAAAATAATAATTTAATATTATATTATTATTATCATAGTTTTCATTCCATTTTTGCTCTCTCCGTAAAACTAAAAATGATGTTATGATATGATATAATAGCAAAAGAAATGTAGTTTAGTTATTTAATGGAGAATAAAAAGTTGATCCCAGCAGCATAATATGAAAAGAATCTTTAATTAAAAACTTTTTACCGGAACAGCATCATCAACAAGACTAAAACAAGAGAAAAAGCAAGAAAAACATTAGGGTTTAAAGGGAAACTTGCTGACGTATCATTTCCCAAACTTCTTGGCAAATCTAAGAAAACTCTGTTTCTGTTAATTGCTTCAACAAACTGATCCAGACTTGGCCTATCTAAAATGGGGTCGTCTCCTCCTTCCCATAATGTAACGGAAGGGGAGGAGAAGTTGATTCCGGCTTGGTCTAGGAGATAATTTATATTTTCAACGGAGTTTAAAGCGATCCCAGCCCGAAGGGGGAAGGTGACTTGGGCATTCGATTTTTCTGAATCGGTTGTGAATGCGGCTTTAATAACATTTGCCATTTCATCAACTTGTTCCCTTGTGTAGGATCCGTTTGTGATTATCTCTGTAAAAAATTTAATTAAATAAAAAAATTGCAAATTTTCGTAAAGAATTTATGAGTTAATCTTTTTTCTTCATGAAAAACAAACCTCCACTGCTTTGACGTCCAAACCGAGTTGTCCATCCCAATGATAGCGTGCTTTGTGGCAGATTCTCTTGCTGCAACTGAATCAACCTTGTTCCATTCACCTTCACATCCGTAGAGGCATTCACCGGCCCAGCGAGAATATCCGCATTGATCCAAATTGGAAATCGGAGCCCTTCTGAATCCGTTCCATTAAAACTTGCTAGAATGGCCAAAGACGCTTCGGCAGCAGGAAATTCCTTAAAATCTAACTTGATTCCTTTTCGGTTCTCAACAGTGAGGTTTCTGTTGTGCTCCATCGTTTGATTAAGAAACATTTCAAAACTTAGGTCAGAAGTGTTTGCAGGTGGATGCGCCATTATGACTGTGGTTTCATTTGAGTTTGTCAAAGTTCCTATGACCAAGTCAGCCTCCAACATTTGGATGGAAGAATCCTTGAGATTTGTCTCAAGTAATTGTTTCGTGTTGACGGCATGAGCCCAAGTGATTTTGGTCAGATCGGAAGAGTTAAAGTAGCCCTCGGGGAAGTAATCTAGGGCGGAGGAAGCCATCGCAAGGGACACGATGAAAATTAACTTTGTAAAACTTAGTTTTTCCATTTTTGTTTATTTTAAGAAAATGGAATTTCACAGAAAGGGGTTTGAAAATCGAATGCAACTCTCATAAACAGTGGGCACAAAAAGTGATGTAGTTTGGCGACGAATGAAATATTAAATGAAAAGAATTTAATGTGTAGGCAATGGAGATCGGTTCAATATTGTTATTCTACATGTATGATTAAGCGCAATTAACATCTGGTATTTTATTACACCGAATATGCGAATGGGAACATAATTTATCACAAAGTTGGTTGTTGATTGGCAAGTATTGGCATTTGGGTTTTAGATGTTATACGTACATGATGATACGTACAATGCGATAAATATCTGTAAACAAATATGTTTCACGAGCGTGTCGTTCTATTTACTCACATAAATCATCTCCAAACGTCTGTAAGCCTATGCATATAGTTGATAGAGTAATAAAAGCATGTAAAAATTGCCAAATTGCTCACATGTGTGTAAAGTTAACCGTATACAATACAATGAATTTTATTTAATAACCAATAACTGCAAAACAAGTCATAAAGTTAGTAAATTCGACGAAACCATTTTAATTTTCTAGTGTATTAGAGTGATGGTGTATTAGACGAAGGTTGTTAAATACTACTTATGTTTTTCATTTTCCACTTTTATCCGCTTGTCGAAACTGTATCAATGCTACGAGAAATGTTGACATTCCACTGACTACCTGCGTGGGAAGGGATTACAAGGGAAAAAATATATCATCACAATTATCATGATTCACCATTGCCGTTTATCGCATTAAACCTGCTTTACTTCTTGTATTAATCTGTTTACAGAAGCTTATAAAACAGTAAAAGCAGCTTACCGTAGTACTCATAGCTTGATTGATCGTAAAAAATCCATGAGCGCAAATGGTCGGAGGATTTGTTTCCATTTTTACCTGCCATATATGAAGCTAAAACGAGAAAAAAATATATCAAGCATTACACATATATTATACCGATACAAAGTATTTTAATAGCACTCTAGAGAAGCTTACGCTCCGTCTCAACTTGATATCAAGTTGCTCCACCGGAAAATCTTCCAAAATCCTCGGAATCACCTTCCTCGAAGCATCCGTAAGCTTCCCCGAGAAGAAGCTCAGCATGAAAATATTCCACGCACAAAATAAAAGGGGGACCAAAATCGAAATAATTGTTGAAATATTCGCAAACTGGAGATAAAAACAAGCTAGAAAAAAGTAAATGGTGATGTTTGTCACGTCGCTGCTTATACTCCATAGAATTTCCGTCCCCATCCGATTATTAAACTCTTTAATGGTCTTGCAAACATCTATAAAAAGTCCAAATCTCGTTTCAAGGTTGCTGTTTAATAACCTCAAGTGCTCCTCCTGATTATGAACACGAGAAAAGATTCTCTTTGAAGATTTTTGCTTCCTTCTCGAAAGGATTAATTCTTCAAAGAAAATCTTTGGATCTTTCCTATTCTGATCCTTTCCAAAAGTAAGCTGATTATAAAGCTTCTTCTGCTTCTCAAGGTCATCCACGAGCTCCTGAAACAAGACTGTGTACAATTTTATGAAAACGAAGAGCCACGGATTGAACATTCGGGAGTAGCAATAAAGAGCCCAAAATCCGGTTCCCGTTAAAATTTCTATATTTGGCAGCCACCGCTTCCCAACAAGAATGTAAATCTTCCATGAAGCGTACCAATGGACGTAAGCCACAAATGTGCCTACAATTAAAAAACATGCTACCACAATATTTCTTCCTTGCTTCCGAACCCTTTCAATTCGCCTACATTTGAGATTGAATTTTGCCCCCTGGAATTTGGCAAGGAGGTCACAATTTTGTTGACAAAATTGGATGATTCGCTTTGCGTTTAGGATGCCGAGAATTTGGAGATGAGTTCCGGAGGCGGAGGTCACAATAACCATGAGGTTGTGGGCAAAGTGCTCTGTCGGCCCAAAATTACGGAGGGCAATGAAATATGGTCGAAGTCGAGCGTAGTAGTTGGTCTCCCATGCGAGTGTGATGAGGATGAGGAGGATGGTGTAGATTACCTTTAAAGAACATGGTTTTAGTTTGTAATTTGGGGCTACGATTCCTTCAGGGGGGTGGGGAAATTGGCCGAGGAATTGGTTTAAAAAGAATGGCCATTTGAACAAGGTAGTGAAGGCAGCATGAGCAGGAGTTTTAACCCAAGGTTTTGAGACCATTTTGTATATGTCTTTCAGTTAGCCTGTAATGTCATACTACGACGTCTTTATGCAATACAGGTTAAAAGTATAAATAGGGAGTATTTGATAATTCAAGGCTGGCAAAGTACAGTTTGATTTTTTTTAAGATATGCACTTAACGGAATGTATTGTACCTCATGCTCACCTCCTTTGTGACTTTTTGCGCCTTCAAATAACAGAAAAGCACGATAATTACTGCCTATTTGTATTGAACGCATTCACATTTGAGCATTCATCATAGTTTACTTATATACTGACGGCTACGCTTTGCTAGTTGCTGTAAGCAATTTGTCAAAGTACATAAATACATCCATCGGTAGCGGTCTGCTAGTCTGACTTTCAATTTAGCAATTTATCACATTTTCCAGTTACTGAATTTTGAATGGGAATAAAAAATTAAACCTTCATTTACTTAATATTATGGATTTGTGTTATACTTACTATGTTTTCATCATCTATACTATATTGTCTGTATTGAATATGATGGAAACGTTACAGCTAGTTGAATCGGAAGAGTAATTTTAAGAATTAAATCTATTCACAGTTTTAATCCCATGCGAAAATAAAAAGGTGAATATATGATATAGGATACAATATGATTCAAAATGAAACCAAATCATTGTCAAAAGACACTTCTGTCAAGCCTATCCATTTCGTTGATAGCGTAGCGTAATGATGAATGAAAACATGCAAAAAATTAGCAAAAGTAATAAAGTCGTATGGGTTACATGTGTTAACCGTGACTGTGAAACATACAATAAGTTTTATTTAATAAATGCAAAACAAGTTGTGATGTTTGTAAATTCAACGAAACTATTTTAATTTACGATTATATATTTTTCATTTGCCACTATTATCCTTCTGTCGAAACTGCACCAATGCCACAAGAAATGTTGACATTCCTTTGACTACCTACGTGGTAAGGGATGGCAAGACCACTTTTGTACAAATCTGTTTACAGAAGCTTATAAAACAGTAAAAGCCAAAAGCAACTTACCGTAGTACTCAGAGCTTGATTGATGGTAAAAAATCCATGAGCGCAAATGGTCGGAGGATTTGTTTCCATTTTT
The DNA here is from genome assembly GCA_036850725.1 of Orchesella villosa. Lineage (NCBI taxonomy): Eukaryota > Metazoa > Arthropoda > Collembola > Entomobryomorpha > Orchesellidae > Orchesella > Orchesella villosa. Next base: position 5,732 of record JAANSM010004028.1, on the reverse strand, counting down.
ACCTGCCATATATGAAGCTAAAAATAAGAAATAAATAGCAAACCTTAAACATATATATACATAGCATTTTAATAGCTCTCCATAAGAAGCTTACGCTACGTCGTAATTTGATATCAAGTTGGTCCACCGGAAAATCTTCCAAAATCCTCGGAATCACCTTCCTCGAGGCATCCGTAAGCTTCCCCAAGAAGAAGCTCAGTATGAATATATTCCAAGTGCAAAATAAAACCGGAACTAAAATCAAAGCAATAGTTGACACGCTGGCGAATTGAAGGTAAAAACAACCTAGGAAAACGTAAACGGTGATATTTGTCACGTTGCTGCTTATACTCCATAGAATTTCTGTACCCATCCGATTATTAAACTCTTTAATGGTCTTGCAAACATCAATAAAAAGATCAAATCTGGTTTCAAGGGTGCTATTTAATAACCTCAAGTGCTCATCATGTTTATGAATACGAGAGAATGTTTTCTTTGATTTTTGCTTCCTTCTCGAAAAGATTAATTCTTCAAAGAAAATCTTTGGATCTTTCCTATTCTCATCATTTCCAAAAGTAAGCTGATTATAAAGCTTCTTCTGCTTCTCAAGGTCGTCCACGAGCTCCTGAAACAAAACTGTGTACAATTTTATGAAAACGAAGAGCCACGGATTGAGCATTCGAGAGTAGCAGTAAAGAGCCCAAAATCCGGTTCCCATTAAAATTTCTATATTTGGCAGCCACCGCTTCCCAACAAGAATGTAAATTTTCCATGAAGAGTACCAGTGGATGTAAACCACATAAGTGCCTACAATTAAGAAACATGCTACCACAATATTCCTTCCTTGTTTCCGAACCCTCTCAATTCGTCTGCATCTTATGTTGAATTTTGCTGCCTGGAATTTAGCAAGGAGGTCACAGTTTTGTTGACAAAATTGGATAATTTGCTTTGCTTTTAAGATGCCTAGAATTTGGAGATGCGTTCCGGAGGCGGAGGTCACAATAATCATGAGATTGTGGGCAAAGTGCTCCGGAAAAGTGCGGAGGGCAGTGAAATATGGTCGAAGTCGAGCGTAGTAGTTGGACTCCCATGCGAGTGTGATGATGAGGATGAGGATGGTGTAGATTAGCTTTAAAGAACACAGTTTCAGTTTGTAATTTGGGGCTATGATTCCACCAGTGGGGTGGGGAAATTGGCCGAGGAATTGGTTTAAAAGGAATGGCCACTTGAATAAGGTGGTGAAAGCAGTTTGAACAGTTGTTTGAACCCTGGTTTTCGAACACATTTTGCAGCTGTTTATAACAACTAATTTGTATTGTAATACTACGACGTTTTCATTGTATTAAATTATAAGGAAGTAAATGTTAGCATCTGTACGATACTACAGGAAAGGTAATTTGGTAATGAAAGTTCAGTTGTAAAGTAAGCAAGACTATATGTATTACTTCCTATTCACCTTGGGGGCTGACTGCCTTGTTGGCAACAAATGACCGGAAAACACGATAATGAATGCCAATTTGTATTGAACTCATACGCACTTGAGAAATCATCATAGTTGACTTAAGTATATGTATACACAGAAGACATTGCTAGCTGATGTAAAACCAATTTGTCGAAGTACATTAGTACATCCATCGGTGGTAGCGGTCTGCTAGTCGATATAATTTTATCTTAACCTGACTTTCAATTTATTCCCAATTTCGGGTACTGAATTTTCGAAGGGGAATCAAACATTAAACTTTCATTTACTTAATATTACCGAGATATTTGGAAAAGTAATTGAAGAATCAATCATATTACGAGTTTATGTAATGATCACGTGCGGTAATAAAAATTGGATATCAAATGTGATATAATGCGTAAATATGAAGCCAAAAAATTTACACGGGATGCGAACTTTTATTAAAGACGGTTTTATTAATAATAAAAATAATGTAGAAAATATAAGTTTTCTTCCCTTTTCGAAGCAGGAAAAATCCTTACGCATTTTATAATGTGTTTGAGAATTGGGTTAAGCACTTTATTTGGCTTCATTCCACACCGTAATTCTGCTGCAGCACATACTGCACTCTTCCATGCTTTTGAAATTGTTGTCATTTCCTGTGGTTGGGGAAAAATTGCATCCCGTTTAATTAAATCATCAAGATGACAAATTATATATTTTGAATACTTTAATTTTAGGTTACCCTTGCATCCCCCATAGAAGAACTGCCTACACCTATAAGATTTACTGTCATAGTACCACCTCGGGAATATCCCACGGCATGGCCCTTGATCTTTAGGCATCCAACATTGACGTGGCACCACTATCGAACAAATAAAAAATGAGATACATAACAATTTTGACCTGCAGTTAAGATTTGATTTGATTTTGAAAGGACTTACTTGGCCGCTTCCCTTCCGCTTCATTTATGGTCATCATCGCCACAACGAAAATTAATCCAATTATCCATACTCGATTGGCTCCCATATTAAAATTTTAGAAAGAAAACTAAAAATTTATAAGGTAGAATTTAACTGACAGATATATAAAGTGTTAAGTTAGAGAGTGCTAACTGCTAATGAAGACGTGCGTAAGTAATGACATAAGAAATGCATGAATACGAAGGAAAGTTTTTTGTAATTGTATAATATCTAATGCACATAAAATTTTATTTTTACGTAACATGCACCCACTTAAATTATTTAATTGCTGCTTTTAATAAATGTACTTTACAAATGTTAAAGTCAAGGTCAAAGTCATTTACGTTTTTTTGGTATATTTAACTAATTTAATCAGACCTATTATACACAACCTTTATGTAACTTTGGTTCAAATTAAAGTTAGAAATGGGGTTTTACATAATTTATTACATAATTAAATACTTTTGTAGGCAATTTTCCACAATAGGAATTGGCTTTCGTCTGTATTAATGAATATATGAAAAGTTTGCTTGAAAAAATGACTTTATGAGTTGGTTTGACGTCCATACAAAGTTGATGGCAAGTTTAATAATATATAGCTTATAGTAGATGTATCTATATTAAGCCATTATTGATCCACACCAAGTTGTTGTAAAAGTTTATTTAAAAAAAGATAGAATTTCAAACAAAAAAATTGTTTAATATCTCCAATGTCAAAACACAATATCATTGTAGACAGGAGAAGCCACCACATGCACAGTCTATGCTCCCCACAACGTGATTTTGTGACACTTCATCTCACACTCCTCCATACTTTTGAAGTTATTCATATTTCCTGTTAATAATTAAAAAACACAAAATAGTCATACTTAATAACATATTCGAAATTTTGAACCAGCGAGTATGTAAAATGCATCATAAATGGGATTAAATGACTTACCCTGACAGCCCCCATACGTAAATTCCTCACAGCGTGATGTCTTCCGGTTGTAATACCATCTTGGATAGAACCCACGACAATTTCCGGGCATCATTTTCTGCCAACAGCCTCCTGGTGGTGGTCCTAAAAAATAAAATTAAATGATTTACCCACACATTTGCGTTAGTTTGTATCGGCTCCTGATTTTAAAAACTTACTTCGGCGTCTCCCTTCAGCACCAGTGAAGGTGATGGCGATCATCAAAAATGACACCAACAAGATGACCAAAAGCCTATTTGTTTTTAATGTTTCCATTTTTATCTAAATTAGGAAAAGTATTTGCAGCAACACTATTTCCGATGGTGAGTGTTGAAGAAAAGAGTCGTGAAGACGTGTGTGATTACGCTACTAACGACTATTATAACAAGCTACGATTTTTATTGCTTTACAATTTACAATCTCATTAAATTTAAGAAGTTCAGACATAAAGTAGTTAATTTTGTCAGCTGTAATAAAAATGAGCTAAAGTGCTTCGAGCTATAGTCACGTAACCTGCATATTAAAAAGAGAAGAAAAATCAAGATGAATTCTTTAAAAAAATAAAGAATTAAAAGGTTTTGCATATAATAATGGATATGATATGATATATACCTATTTTATTCAGCCAATCGAAACTGTACCAACGCCACAAGAAATGCTGAAACGCCCCCGAAAATCTAGAGCAAAATCAAATTCCTATTTGTCATTATCAACACGAAACACGAAGAATTTTGTAACCTTGAATTTTAAGCTGCGATAAAAATTAATGTAGCATAATATACCGTGGTGATCAATGATGAGCTCAAGGTAAAAAATCCTTGTCCTGATATTTTCACAGGATGAAGTTGTCCTATCATTCGCCACATTTGTAGCTACAAAGATGAAAATTAAATACGAAATTATCAAAATATATCAATGTTCTCAACTCACCCCAAACTGAATGCATTTAATCATCAATAATCAAACCCTTCTTCTCGTTCCTCTCCCAATCTTTTCCATTCTTATATTCTTCATGATCGCTGGAACAACCAGCTTTGAGCTCTTTCCCAGCCTCGCACAAACTATCCCAAGAAGTATTATTTTCCCAGGATAGAAAACCAATGGCAAGATCAAATCTGCCACCACTCTTACCAACCCTTTTTGAAGCCAAAAACAACCAAAAAAGAAGTAAATGGTGGTATTCGCAACGCCAAACAAATCCCAAATGATTTCAACGCTGTACATTTCATTAAACTCTTTGGCCAGTTGACGAACTCCTACATACAAATTTAAACTGATTTCAGCTTGATTTTTATGCAAATTATTACGCCATTTTAAATTCAAATCGGAACGGTTTGATTTTGATGTCGCGAAAAAATTCTGTAAAATATGATTTGGCTGAACGTGGTAAGTAGGTTTTGTTGCTTTGTTGTATAAAAGTTCTTTGACAAATATTTTTGGAAAATGATTTGATGACACTTTGAAAACGAAAGCATTTGATGAATCTTCTTCCGCAGCAATAATTTGCTGAAAAAGTTCGGTATACAATTGAATACAAAAGACAAGCCATAAATTAGCTGTATTTAGGTAAGTCACACTCGTCCAAAATAACCCGGCTCCGATCCGTTCTTCAGTATCTGGCGCTGGTCTCGGCCAAAAATCTTTCCCTTTTTTTGTGAACTCAAAATACCGATGAAGAGCTGTGTACAGGTGAACATAAGAAATTTGTAGGATGACAAAGATCGTCGTTCCAATGAAAAATAGTTTCATTCTTGAACTCAGTTTTTGAGTCCACTTCCCTTCCAAATTGTAGCCAAATTTTTGAAACTGAAGAAGAAGGGAGCAATTTTTTCTGAAAAATTCTAGAGTTTTTCGAGCTCGCAGTAAACTCCGAATTTGAATATGAAGTCGGCCTATGCTTGTCCCCAAAACCATGAAGTTATATGCTAGCGTCTCAGTAGGCCCAAACAATTGAAGAAAACGTACTTTCTTCCGTAAACTAAGGTAATAGTAGAGAAGCCAACTGATAAATATTAGCATAAGAAATATAGAGTAAATTATTGGGAAACTGAAGAGGTTAAAGTGAAGAAATGAGGATCCTCGCTTTCTTGATTTTAAGCGGGTGAAAGGAAACTGGCCTAAAATTTTATTTGAAAATGTTGCCCATTTGCTTAGTTCTAAAAATTTGGATTCTATTTCATTCGTTTCCTCGTCGTTTTGAGGGTCATGGTGGCTGGCTGGATCCATGGTAAGTTTGTGAAGAAGTTGGCCTTACGTTTAAGAGTCGGTAGTATAACCAAAACATATAGATAAGATAATAGAAGAGCTCTCATTTACATCGCACGTAGTAACATGAAACGTTTTTACAACAGAGTGGCTTAAATTTTCTTTATAAATTGCCAGAGTTACTGAT
>JAANSM010004027.1:0-11931 GCA_036850725.1 Orchesella villosa | reverse complement strand
GGGTGATTCACAATATGCCTCCCAAACCCAGAATCTTCTGGGAATCGCCCAACCTAAGACTTGGGCGGTTATTGTGAATCACTTTGAGAAGGGAAAATAATAAGTTAAGCCCAAATATGTGTTGTGAATTTGGCTCATAGGATACACAAATACAGGACCGTGAGCGAGGATATGTACAAGTGTATAATACGAGCGAGAATGAAATGTAGTAACGTTTTTGTGTTCGCTACTTCACAAAGGAAAGATGCCAGACGAGGAGAATTCCTTAACCTCGCCATGCATTATGTTTTATAGACTTAGAATGAGATATGGTAAAAATGGCAATGATGAGGATGGTGAATATAATACATTGTTTTGTACCAAAAGAACGGAGTTTTTGGCCTGCCAATCTACAACGCAATCATTCTGGCAAGTGTTCTCAAAACTGTGCGGACTTTTTCTTGATTGTACATGTACAGGACATGTAATCCATCCAATCTCGACTGCATCTGCGCCGTAGTTATAGCCCTAATCCATTTTTGTGGAGGGGTGATTGAGCGCTTTTCTACTAGCAAACATGTGCGTATCATATTGACAAACATGCGGCGAACCTTTTGATAAAATATGATGGCACAGCGTATTCAGTTCATTTCCATATCTAATGATATTTAGACAAAAGGTAATTTGATTAGGAAATTGGAGGAGTTAAATCGGTCCATGAATACGTAATGTAAGTGGCTGACTATATCTAAGTATGTCCTTTTGAAAATAAAATGCAAATTAAATGGTTTGGCTGATGGACTTGCGTCTGAAATGACTCTGAATGTTTCGTACGTGACATGACAATGTCTGCATGACTGCGTATGAAGACGGAGGAGTGCAAGTGGAAAGCCAGTTTTCACCAGAAATACCACATTTGTAGTCTCACATAATTCCATATCAACTACGTCATCCTGTGTCATGCACGACATGATTCATGATGAGAGTGCTTTCTTGTAACAAGATAATTATTCAATTTCATGATGGCTGCTCATTTCATGAGTGCAAAAAATTTCGAGAAATCCCGTCTCTATCCCTGTAATAATGAAGATGATTAAAGCGAGAAGGGTAACTGTAAAGGGCCCTTAAAGTCCAGAACCAGAAGGAGAACACGATTAAACTTTGAAAAGATTAAGGAGTTCGTCCTACTTATATCATTTTTAAGTTAATGATAAACTTTATCATTAGTATTTCAATAAAAAAACACATTAAAGGCAAGTCCATTTCTTGTACCTATACTTAATAATATATACCGTCAACGTCAACCTCAACCCTGTCTTTGCCCTCTGGTGTGCGTAGCCAGTAGCAGGTATCGTTTTCTCTTAAGTCTACGTCTTTTCACATTACCATTATCTCAACCTCTACCCAACGCCCTAGCAAACACAGCAGAACGATTAATAAAAAGTGGTAGAGCGAATAGCAGGTGCCTCTACAAGCATTATTAACATTACGTCTTACGTATATCTACATAGAAATTTCCATTCGTGTTAGTGCAACATTTCATATCATTCGTTTTTTTCTTACGAATCCATTTCCTCTCTAGTCCTTTATTTCTTGTTTTAGTAAAATCATGTAACCTGCTTCAGATTACACGTATGTATTAGCCCTTTACCTTGCCTTGCTGACCAGATTACATTGAACTCTTCGCACGTATGCGTACGCACTCAACATTTATTGCTCATTTTTAGCTTACTCTTTGCACTCATACTTTCAGTGAAGCACACGCAACAAGGGAAATAGCAGTAACCTCTATATTTACGAGTTTTCTAACTTGATTTACGCGTGTGTGCTCAAGAAGAGATACAAAATGTGTTTTCAGGTAATGTATAAAAACAACGCATTTCGGAAATGAATAAAATTATGTAAATACTCGTGCATGTGAAAAGCGAAAAAATCAACAAAAGATAATCAGGAGTATGGAATGTTTTCCATGTCAAGTCAACAGGTAAGTTAGAAGAAATTGGAAAATATTTGCTTTTCATTCTCACAGCACATCAGCACACATACGAATAGTCTGTAGCGACAAGCCCAACTAGAGATAATGTGTTAGAGTTTACTTTCAGCCGCATACAAAATCATACTCGTGGCATGATCTGTTATATTATATACTTACTCATTTCGTAACTGCGTAGCTTCAAATCTTGTTTTGTGGTATTTTCCAACTGGCGATACAAAAATTACAATACTTTCCTTCCTTGAGAACACACACACACATCATTGAGGGGTGACTGGATGGATATATACTTACGGAGTTTATATCAAGTGGAGCAAACGCCGTTCGATTCTACATCTTTAAAAAAAAGTCGCGTGGATGATACTTTGTCCTGATGCACACGAGCAAAAAAAGTGAAGCTTCTGTCACGTAACAACAAACGAGAAAAGATAATCCTACTTTTAAAACGCAAGCATCTAGACATGGCATTGTGTGTGCCGTTCCAACATACGGATATAAAGGGGAAAGAATATGATTTCGTGTGAATATATCTAATGTAGACATTAATGTTTTTAGAGAGATAAAAATGAAAGAAGCTGAGAAAACTAGTCATGCCATGCCATACTACGCCACGCCACAGAGGTTGCTTGCCCGTCCGTGGCGTAGTTGAAGTCTCATATAGATATATTAAAGTATTTGAATTAGTTTGTGTACAACTAGTAAAAAGTAGTAAAATCCCATCATCACTTACACCTCTACTCATCATATGATACGTTAATACAATCAAGTATGCCGTACACACATGTTTGTTTCCTTTATATTAAGGTTACGTTCAACGTTACGTGAATCAGCTAAGGCATATTGCTAATGGCATGCCTCAGTTGGTTGGCCAAAACTCGTTGAAAAACAACTATGAATGAATGAATGAATGAAATGGGAAGAAAACAGGCAGGAGGAGAGAGAGAGAGGAGGATTGAACTTGTCTGATAATAACTATTACACGCATACCTGAGGAATTTTTAACCTCGTGGGAATCAGTACTTTACGTTTGAGTATATATAATATGTATTACTTTTACAAATAAGGTGCTACATTGTTGTACTCAATCCATTTTTGCCATTCATTATTTTTGATTCATTTTTAATTCGATTTACTATTTCTGGGTAATGAATTTATTTGAAATGGTCGGAAGAGTAAAGTAGAGGCTGCGCGTGTGGACTACTACTCACACACACCGCTTCATGCATGCTAGATAATCCAAATGTAGTTGGAAAAATGCAGAATTTTATTGTTTCATGTTTCATCATCATCAGCATCATCCCTTCATATTTCTGACAGATATTGCTATCGGCGTTATTATGAATGAAGTAGAGAAGAGACTCACATCACACCATAACTTTCCTGAGCTTGAAACAATGAGTAACCGAGAAATAGAGTGGAGGGGGAGAGGAGGGAAGCAATAAAAATGATTCACAGTTCTAATTAATGAACGTGAATCATGTATTTATGATTAACGTTCAGGAAATAAGTTTTTACTACCAACAGAGAAAGAATAAGAAATGTACAAGAAAGAACGGATTTGATGATGACTACTGATGTGGAGGTGTAGATGATGAAAGAGGAAGCAGAGCAACAGTCAAACCAGCACCAGTCTCTCTCTCTTTCTTTGGCTAATCTCAAAATGTTTTCAGAATACGAGAGATACAATATATATATATGCGACCTGCTATAGAACTTGAAATTGATAATTTAATAATGATGATGATGATACTGCTGCCGCTGATGCTTCCTTCTTAATATTTATGCCACGCTACAAATATTTGCAAGATCATTAAATTAAGTTGATGAGTGTATTGATGAGGATGCCCCTAGTTCACTCAGGAACGTTAACATTTCCACCACTGCCAAAAAATACCCATGCACGTGTATACGACCAACTTGACCGAACGAAGCGAGAGTGGTCGTCCACTTGTTGATATATGCAGTAATGAGAAATGCCGAAGGGCAAAGTTTCGGATAACCTTTTGTGCTCAAGTGGAAAAGTACTGTACTGAAATCTATTCACCGGAATAGATTTTCTTCCTGCTATGCCCCTTACCACATTGATTAATCCTAACTACGTCAAATCAATCAAAGCTTTATAAACCTGAGGAAGCAAGGCACACACGTTTTTCTCGAATTGCCACTACTCCGCGCTGTTTGAGACATAATCATATATGCTTAAATTGAGCGTAATCATATAATGTATTGTATTTCATTGCACCTAAAGTTGTTTACCACACCCGTCGCAGAGGTCTAGAACCTATCCGTACTACACACTCGTATTTCAAATCGTTTCACTGCATGAGATGATGGAGAGATAATATTTTGTTTTCTACTCATCTTATCTGAACGTTTTTAAAATTTCCATGTTTTGCCGAATTGCCTATTGACATCGCGTTTACTTGTGTTCTGTACTGGTGTGGGTGAGTGTGTTCAATGGAAAAAAAGAAGGTCAAATAAACTTTATTTGTGCATTTCAGGCTACGTTCAGGGCATAGTGTACATATTTTTATGTTTACTATATTTTGAACCATTTTGTCAAAACAAAAAATATTAATGTATTAAGTGCACATTATAAGTCATAATCATGTGAGCGAGTTTTGCGCAATCATTTTATTAATCTCTGATTTGCCACACACTTACGCTTCTTCATCTCTTCTTACTCGTTTTTATAACTTGTGATGGCATTTACGCACATGAAATATGAAGCATTATGAGCATTCCTATAGGTTCCTCACTGTGGACAATCGTCCTGCCGCTGTCAACTAATGCTAATGTTGCATTCAATAAATTAAAGCGGTTGTTCTCGTCATGTCGCCTTTCATGAACGTCTGGTTCTAGGCTTGGACTGTCTGGAGTCTATAAAAATTCCAAGTTTGTAGCCAATCATATATGTATTGACATAACATATATAACTCTATCTCTTCACTTTCATATTGCAATGTTGTGCTATCCCCTTGAAAACCCATTTACTTCTCACTCAGACATGCATATAATCGTCAATCATTTAATCAGATCATTTGCTTTATTCTTCCTTTGTCGATCTTATCAGTCAGCAAGGAGTCAATGAAATACAATCCTTCAGACAGGCAGACTGCGAGCAGAATGATAGCTTTTCTTTGATTTCAAAGGATGCATAATGTGTAATTTTTATAACCCTCCCTTGCAATCATATCGATATCTCCCTATACAAATTACTATACTTTGTTACGCTAAACGCTACTCCCTCATCGTCAGTAAGAGATGAAATACAAGACGCGGACGAAGTGCAAAGCAATATAAAAATTGTGCTCCAAGCGTTTTGCACATTATTTCGAAATAACATCAATTTAATGAAGTAAAAGCAAACAGCAGCATTTTAGGCCGGTTTGTAAAAATTTCTAGACAGACGATATAAAGTAATTTTGTTTGATCGTGGCATTGATAAAAAAGGAATATGGACAACGTCATAGTTGCACCTAACCTCTCATTACTTACTTTTCGCAAATATTTTAAGATAATTAAACAAAAAGGGAAACAAAATTATATACTTAATAATATGGTTAAAATGTTCGTGTCGGTATATGAGATCATAGAAGGAGATGGCGGTGGTTGCGGTATTTAGTTTCTGTCGCTGCCTGACTTTATTTTCAGTAGAAAAAGCAAAATAGATTAATTTTCTCGATCAAAATACATAGAATTCGACTACGTGCGTAGTCATTAGTACACTCCACTCATCTTACAACAGTGGTTCCTGACTCACAAGAATCTGTTGCTCACTCGATTCGGAGTAGTGGCTGATGCATTGTAGATAGATGAACTTGTATATACTCTTTCAAAAGGTTGCTCCTTGTTGCTGTAAACATTAGTATACGGTAATTGTGAGCATTTTACTTGAAAACGCAGTAAGTGAGTTGGCACCGCTATATATGCCTTGCCTGTTTATTGACCAATCTCGTGGTTCCGTGAAGAGTCTATCAAACTATCCAGATTTATATGGATAAAAGTTGAATGAAATGGAATTTTACATACAAAGTTTGTATTAAAAGTAATACAACTACAAATGAAGAGTGTTCATGTTGCTCAATAAGATTAGCAACAGAAGGCAAAAGACATTAATATAGGATGATGTTCAGCAAGCCAGTAAGCTCAGTTCTTATCTGACTTTTGTGAGAGAGACCCACACACGATGGCGTAAACACGGTGATGATGACCACATTATATATCCTGTATTACCATTCACTTACACCAAAACGTGCAATAGGAATCATGATGATGATGATCAAGCATGATGTTTAATGCTGTTGTTCAACTTGATGACGCTAGCTAGCAAGTTCCCCCATGTAATAATATAATTGTTGTTGTGAGCTGTGATCATGTTATTGGCCACAAAACAACAAGCTAAAAGGTAAAAGTAATAGTAATAATGAGGGTGTGCCGTCGGCAAATTTCCAATGGTTATATATGCTCACCATTGTTTCTCGAAAAGACAACAACGCATTTCGCATCATATTCGATAGGCTACAAGATACTATAGTTGCTTCTACTTGGTATTATAACAATTAATTCATATGGGTAAATATGTAATGTAATGTAATATATATAAGTATACTTATGTATTATTTTTCATAGATATGCTATTTAATGATATTTAAGATTGTGCGTATCATTATAACCAATACGATTTCTTAACGGAGGTTACAAAAAGTTTTTCGTACGGATGTTTTGTCAAGCCTATTTCAGATCAAATGGCATTACTTATCAACGCCTCAAGTTAATAATAGATTAAAAACGGTCGATGACGGATCATTTCTTGAGCGATTCAATTGAAAAAATAGTAAATACACGGCTCGTACATAAGTTAAGTAGTGTAAGCACAATATTTTTATGTCTCAAGAATATTATAGGCATTCTGACATGGAGTTTTCAATCCATGCGTAACAAATACATAGCATAATTGACCCATACATTGACAAAATCGATATCAATGGAATTTTCCAAAAAAATACTCAGATTTTTAGTTTATAATGAATATCTGCTTTCTCCTTTTATGCTGACATTAGAGTTGTCAAAATTGTAAAATATGCATATTATATTTTTCTCAGTAGCTTTATAAGCTAACATGTAAAGTAGTCATTTAAAATTTAAGGTGGCGCCGATAACTGAGGATATACACGTAAAGATAACCAGAAAGTAAGTTAGCTTACTGCAATTGATAGTTTCAATAATTTGCATACTGCAAAACTTTACCCAGATATAAAAAAAATTATATATATTGTTTTAGTTCTCCACGTACCAAAGCATTCATTCAAAGTATATCGCAATATTTATAAATATTTAAGCACTGGGAATAACTGAGCCATGTCAATATTTTCTAGCATTTTTTCGTTTAGGAGAAACCTGTCAAGGAAAACGAATGATTTTGGCATTTTTAATCGTCCAAAGTTTCCAGTTCCAGTCTACTCAACAGCATTTTTTTGAGAAGTAGATGTGCCGTGACAGTTTGGTTATCTGCTTACAAATATAATGCACTAAATACAGTATAGATAAGTTTACCGTCACGTCACAACAAGCTAAAAACTCGTGGGGGATTTCCTGTACATGGCAGTTGATATTATCTATTGTTTACCACTGATACAATATGCATAGTATTGTATAGAGTAAAAAAGACAACCAGTTGAAACGCAGCATTAGCATATAATGTACATTAGGATATTCCAGAACGTCGGTATTCCACTTTGTGTTGTATCCCTGATGAATGTTAAATGCAAATTTAGAAGAAAAAAATACGAAGACAATTTACACAACTTATGACAACAACGTCTTGTCATCAAAATGGTATAATAGTTCATTTCATACAATTTCGTCTACTTATCCAATCCACGAATCAACAATGTCTAGAAGTGTAGAACTTAAGAAAATGCAGACAGTGTGAAACGGCATGGCATACGGCGAAAGAAAGAAGGACAAGAAACAAGGAAAATCTGTTTACCCCGTACTAATAACATGGACATACATACATATGCATGAGAATGCATTGTTCCATCTTAGTAAATAGTAATGTTGCCTGCGGCTATAGAAATTTCTTGGAAAATGGAGACTAGCTACAAAGAGAAATGCATAATGCAATATTCACCAACCGTGATCTACTATACTTTGTCAAGATACAGTAGCAAAAAGTAATGGAGACGTGGTTCGTTGTATTAACATTTTATGTTTATTCCACTTTTTACAGAATAATCTGCATCAGACTGTGAGAGCGGAGCGAGTGCATACGTATATGCATACACTGTTTTTCTCCATAAATGATAAATATTGTTTCTAGTAGTACTATAGTGTGGGTAATATGCTTGTTCTTAACTTATGATTATTCATACATCCACAATCAATGCAACTGCCGGTATGAGTCGCCTTCACTTATAAAAACACATCAAAATATCATCGTAATCTACGATGTTTACTTTGATTGTTGGATTGTTCATCGTTGGCTTTATACACTGAACATGTTTGCACGCTGCAGAAAAGATTATATTGTATTATATGCATCGTGCATCATATCACATCGTCCAACTTTTAAAATAAGTCTATAAGAATACATTGTATGGTATATACATATGATATGATATAACAATGAACAATGATGATGATGATTGCAAGAATGCCATATTTTATATTTTTTTGAAGCTTGATGCAACTATATATGATCGCATCCTCTATACGTGAGTGATATACCGGCTTGGTTAGGAAATATAATGATTTGGTATGCCAGTAGGTATGTGTGGTGGTGGTAACGGACACATTTTCATCAAGGCAAGAAGAAGATAGATTATAAAAGCTTGTGAATTGTGAATTGACGCAATTTTCCCCAATTCGTCATCAGAATTCCTAAGAGTTGTTTTTGATGATTCATACCTGCTCACTTGGTTGCCTCTCCTCTCGTACTGTGTGTGATGTGATGCTCAATCTTCTCTCTATATCTATCCCTCTGACCAGCTGCAAGCTATGAATACCACTTACAGCGGCGTGGTTACATCCTTAGACAGAAATGGTGAGATGAGTTGATGCCAGTTTTCTCATGCTATGTGGATGACTCTGTGTGTGTGAGTGTGTGTGTGGCAGTCAGCAATAAAGCGGTTTTGGTTTCGGGCTCCGTGAATTGCTTCTCTCTTCTTCACAGCCAATAAAAAATTGGTAAGTCACACATTTTGGCTGAGGTTAGGAATGAATTCCAACTATGAATGCACATGTGAAGTATGCACAACTCTTTTTCTTCTGACTCGACTCCTTGCTCAACTTCTTTCTGTGTAAATATACTGAAGCAGTGATGATGATATGATGTTGAGAACAACCCCAGAAGCGACTACGTTGTGGTATCCGCCGATGATCCGTGATCCACCACAAGTCACTCCTTTTTTTTCGCAAAATGAATGACTGGGGGTGGCTGGACAAGAGTGAAGGGAGTCGTTAGATCCGCTACCGTTTTTCTACAATTTTTTCACTATGAGAAAATCAATGATATACAGTTTTCTTTCTTCTCTCATTCCAAAGAAAAATAATACAAGAATGAAACTCGTTTATCAAAGGATTTTTTTTTCTCCGCAAATGGCAAATACCATAAACTGATTCACTTGTAATTTGCAGGAAATTGCTCAGACACTTATTATTTGAAAAGAAGGGTTTGGTTTAACAGTTTGACAGGTAACAAAGTATAACAATGGTGGGGATGAGTAAATAAGCTATATAGTTTTGTTTTCTCCGTCCTCAATTAAAAAATATTTTCTATAGACTTCTTGTTAGATTCTAATCACCTCCCCCGTTTCATTACCGACTCAATGCACTCACAATTGGACACTTCCTGTATGTTATTTAATAGTAATTTAACTTCAGCGTTGTGTACACTAGACGTGGGATTTTAGTAGTTTCAAAATTGCACTGCAGACAACTTTTCACTTAATTTGCCAAGACGGTTTTACTGGAGCGTAAGATGTTCGTTTGTTCTTTCAGCAACATCATACCTAGGAAATATGCATGTGCACTTTAATGTAACTAATTAGATTTTATTAGGGATAATTTTAACAAAATTTCCTGGCAATCATCCTCTTTGCAAATTACTAAATCACAAGGAGTGACTACTTCCCCCATGAACGAATAACTAGCACTGATTAAAAATCTTCCCCAAACTAGATCAGGATCAAGATGAGGATGGATGAGGTTCACCTTTTGTGGGGATATGTGCTATTGACTTGCAAAGTTGGCGTCATCCATTAATAAATGTTTGTTTTCTACACGCTAATACTTAGCATAATACATGCGTTAAAGCTTTGCAAGTTCAGTTACTGGAGACGGATCTTCTAGCCCGAGATTCGCACTCGAACTAATTATTCAGAATGAATGAACCGGCAGTGAAACGCTGATGTGTGTGTGTGTGTAGAAGAACAAAACACGGCACACTACTTAAATGATGATCTGTATCATTCATCTTTGTGCACTTCTCCGTGTACTTGGCGAGAATGGGAAGGAGACGGACCCCTCATGGTAAATACAATTGGAACTGAAAAGAAAACATTGGATTATGTTGCTTTTAAGTGTGTAAGTAAGCACATTAAGATGTACATAGGATGATATGCGCCCAGCAATATGAATTACTCCATAAGCAAACTACATGCAATCACATTATTATGAAGCAAAATAAGTATCCTATATTATTTCGTATCCTGCTGCCTTATAGGAAGATGATGATGACTCTTTTCTTTCTGATGATGTGATGATGATCATCGTCATCTCTATATGCCTTTTTATATGCAATAATATATAACATGTATATAGTACTTTCCGCAATGTGATGGTGGCCCTTAATACACTACAAAGCACACGGGTAAGTTTAGTTTGGTGTCGTGCTCACATATGAAAAGGATTGAGAGTAACAGATATAAAGAGATAGATAGATATACGCATGAAAGCCATCTTTTTTAGCAGCAACAGTAGTTAGTAATAGTAACAGAGAAAAATGGCAAAAACATCACACACAGCGTTGACTACAAGGTCTGACTCGAGAATGATGTTTGTTTGTGGCAATTCCCCGAAATCAATTCAATGAGATCGCGTCATCGCCTAAGTAAGTTAAAAATTCGTAAAACCTTCCCTTTCTTATTCACTTCATCAATTCTGCTGCCACGAGAGTGACTCTGACTGCATCCCATTGTGTGCGTCGACATTTTAGTGTGGATATGTGTGTGAGTGTGTGTGTGTGGTGTACGATATTAGTATTTTAGTATGCATGCACTTTGGAAGGTTATAGCTCATTGCGTACTTAAGTACGAAAAAAACATCCACACGTTTACATTTACATATTATAGACGGCAGTAATATGATAACTGCTTTGCTCACTTTGTTATTGCTATTGAGCCGGATCAGAACGCAACAGGCAGCACAGTCAACTTCAAACACATTGAGCGTCTTTAATAACAATGTGAATTGTGAATAGGATGATGATAGAGATGATGACGAACACTTAAGAAAACACCATTTTTTTCGTCAAGCTTCTACAGTTCGAGTTCCCTTGAAGAAAATGAGACTACGTAGGACTTGGGAAACACAGAGGACATCATCTTGAATTGAACATCATTTTCAACTCGTAGAATACTATTATTGCAATTACTTGGGCTAGATTTTATTATTGATAATGGTCGCATGAGATGTGATGTGATATACGTCATGATTCTCATCATCGCCCCTAATTTTTAGCAACTGCAGAAAGTGAACAGCTTCACTTTCGATGATACGGCTTAACCATTTAGTATGTGTGTCGCTGCTCACGTAAAGATAGAGATGGAAATAATTGTAGTTGTGTAGCAAACAAACAATCGTACTACAAAAAACGTATTTTTTACCACTGCTCTTCATCAGAACCGAACCCTTCATTTTATATTCATTTTCCATTTCTGATATAATACTTCTAC
>JAANSM010004026.1:1581-11938 GCA_036850725.1 Orchesella villosa | reverse complement strand
TCAAGTTGTGTTGCAAAGGCGTTTGCAAGTCAGCAAAAGGTTTGATCGATGGGACAGTGACGGATCATTCCAGCCATCTACAACATTTTTAAGGTATATTGAATGAAGATGAAGGGTGGTTAGTAAACAAATTTCATCGAACAGTTTAAAATGTGAGTCGTAAATGCTTATGATTTTCTAAAAGAAATTTACCAGAGATGTTTCTGATACATTTTTCTATTTTTCTATCAATTGCAATGCTCTTTCTGTGTTATATTTTTTCTGCAAAGAATAATGACAATATGTTTATAATTTGAAATGCCCAACTTTCATTTAATTTTGTGGGTCATATTATATAATTACACATTCTGTTCCTCTAAAATTGAATGACCAAGGAAACCATTACTAGTTTTGAGTTTTAAACACCAGTAATCATTTACCATGACAGTTAATTTGGAGTTAATACAGGTGTTTGAAGAATCCAATAAATATTACAAGACCCTAATACTCATCTATCCTATCATGTACATTTTGGTGCTGATTTATTTTGTTTTTTACTGCACATGTTAGGTCTATTGCGCTTCGTAACTGTGAAATAATTAAACGTTTCTTGAGATTCAGAATCGTCAATACCGTAAAACTGTGAATGAAAATATGTGCTTTGCAATGTCAGTTCTTCACAATAATACTTTACACCAGGCCAATGTAATATGTGTTTTTTCGAAAGTCCGTTTGAACTTTTGACCCTTATTTTGCATAAGTCATGCAAACTCACAATATCTGAATCTTAAGCAAAGCATATAAATGCAATTGACAATAGCATTTCAAATGGCCCTGGAAAGACGGAAGAAGTGCAAGGTCGTGACCTCTTTTTTCTGGTATAAAAGACGAGTGAAGTCCCCAGAAGTAATCATTTGGTGTTCAAGTTTCGACAGAAAACAGTGGACGATTGCAGCTCCTCAATTTTGACTGTGTGGAAACATTTCGATTTTTAAAGTTTTTAGTTCGGGAACTTTCCAAGTGACTACTTTCAAATATCATATTTCTAGTTCTATTAAAGTTCGCCTAGGAAGGTTCTAAAAATTTAGTTCCCGGTTGGTTTCTGAAGTCTCAACATAAAGGTAAGTTATTTTATTTTCAGTTTCCGAAAAACAGTTTCATCGTTTCCGAACAAAATAAAATAAAAATTTAAGTCGGAAACGAAGAGATTGTTTGCGCAGATAAATACTACAGTTTGGTCAATACCATCTGTATTATAATAAGAATATTAGTATTCTATTATCAATAACACATGGGGAAATGGTTGCCTTAAGCTCACGGTCCATTGTTTCTACTTTTACTCGTTGACTCACGTAGCAAGAAACTGGAATACAGAAATGACGATTTTTATTTGAAATATAGAAACACTGATTTACACGACTAATTTCTGTTTCCAATTTATTTACATGATTTAGCAAGCAAATGGAAGAACGGATGGATTCGAAAGATTTACATGTGAATCTGTGAAAATTTTTTTTAGCATTTTCCGTCTAAACAAGCGCCGTTTTAACTGGTTTTTGACCATCCTGCTCACGATTAGGTTTAGGTAGATTTTTAGTTAAGGGCTTTGCTATGTTTTATGGCCATTTTCGTTTGGACAGATAATATTAACGATTGGGTTGTCAAGGTTTTTCAACGCGCTCCACCTCGGGTGGTGTGCATCACAGTAGTTTCTTTTTTCACATTAAAGTGATTATTAATTGATTACTCAAAGTTTTAAAATGCCATATCATGATCATCATCATGTATTTATGTATGCATGCATCTTTCCTGTGTAATAGTAGCATTTTTCCCGAAATGAATTCGTCAAGCCATGCTGGCTAAAACTATCAAATCAAAAAGAACTAAAAATCAGCTTTCCTTTCAAATACATGCGGTATTTCGAACTTTTTACATGTCGGAGTGTTACTATTATCCAAACTGAAGGTTATAAATATGAATTCAAGAACAATAGGCAATAAAGGTTGATATTGGGTTGGGAAAATGGTAAAACAAGTTACGTCTCGTACGTTTACGTACGACCACGCACACCGTAGATTGCGGATATTGCAAACAAGATATATCAAAAAGTTTGTACTCCTGATTTTATTTCAGAAGAGTTCAATAGTTGTTACATATCATTTCTGAACATTTTGTACGTAATATTTTTGTTTTTTCCTATAAAAATCAAGGAATCCTTTGAGATTGGTGGGTTTCAAGAACGTCAGAAAATGAGCAATAACAGGAATGAGGAGGAAGTCAGCAACCTCCAGAATCTTTTTGACAGTTCGACTGCAAATTCTGATGTTGAAGAGGATTTAGAAGATTTACAACCATATCTCCTAGAAATTGACCATACAGATGGATCAAGTTTGTCAAATATAATGGTTGAAGAGGACGTGCACACGACGCCAGCCGTATTTTCGGACATCAGGGATCATTTCTATTATCTCCAGAACGCTTTTTCTCATCAAAACACAGGTTTGTGCTAACAAATAATCGTGTATATCACACCGAAACTAAATTACGAAGTTCCGTTTTGCCTTTTTGAATCATAGTAATCGTATAAGCAAATGCTACTAATTTTGAATGATTTACAGAATCCCAACCAGCGGGGTCGTCGTCGTTAAATTCAAGTGATCTGGACAGCTTATTTCCACCGAGTGAGATATTGATGGCCGGCTTAAATCGAAGTGGAGACGTTTTTCCGCATGGAAAGGAGGACCAACCGCCTTCGAAGGTTGTGATGCCCGAGCAAAGATCACCTCCGGATTTTTCTACCAATTCGGGTAATATTGAAATCTCCATCCCATCCACTTCCGTCGTTGCGGAAAGAAATGAGACTATCTTGACTAATACTTCCACCGCGTCGTCCGTAACCGAAGGTGAGCGTATTGCTCACAATAATGAAACGCATGACGAAGACAAGTAAGCTTATAACTAAAGTTATTACCCTTAATGTTTGAGTCAAAATATTACAAGCCAATACATTCAAGATTTTAAAATTACAGTGAGGACGATGGTCAGCCGATGGAAATTTGTAATGAAGATAGACTAAATCAAGGAATTACTTCCGGTGCTCGCGATGATGACTCTCAATATGAAAGGTATTTTTTTAAATTGACTTGACAACATATTCAGCATTATTCATTTAAAATTTTTATTTCACAGTTATAAGGTTAAAAGCGAAATGGATACAAACTCCATAAATATAGAAACTCACCTACAATTATTTTTGTGCAACCCTCCCTGCCCCTTTTACGTACACACCTTTCCTAATCGTAACTGAATTCAGCTCTATTTAATTTATACGAACATTTTGAACCTTAGCACCTGCAATTTCTCAACCAAAGGAGAAACAGATAGAGAAGAATTTTCTAATTCTGAATGGTATAACTTCAGTGATGTTATTTACATACTGTTTTCGTTCGTTCTGTAAAAGATTTATCGATTTATTTTTAAAACAGCATATTTCACAAAAAATTTCTAATCGGCAATTTTTTAAATTTACAGGGTCATGTCGGAGGAGGAAATCAGCAACGCGCAATTGGGACCTGATGATGCAGAGGATTTGGAAAGTGCAGAATCATATCTCACAGAAACAGATTATGTAGGAATACCAAATTTCTCAAATATAATGGTTGAAGTGGATTCCATTAGCCCAGAGGACGTTAACGGGACGAGAACCGTATTTCATGACATCAGGGATAATTATTACAATCCCCGCAACATTTACTATCATGAAAATATAGGTTTGTGCTTAAACATGACTGTCATTCCTAAATTATATGAATGTTAATCATATGAACAAATGCTACTAATTTTGTGTGATTTACAGAATATCAACCAGCGCAGTCGTTGGAATCAAGTGATGATTTGGAGACGGTATTTCAACCAATTGATGAAACTGGACGACGTTTTCAACATAGTGACGACGAACGACTTATGTTTTTGAAGTTTGAGATGCCCGAGCAAAGTTCACTTCCTGATTTTTCTACAAGTTTGAGTAATTTTGAAAATGCTGTTGCATCCACTTCCACCGTTGCGGGAAGGTATGAGAACATGTTGGGTAATACTTCCGCCGGGTCGTCCAGAAACGACGGTGTAAGTATTCCACAAGATAACGAAACGCATGACGAAGACAGGTACGATACAAGCTAAATTTACTACTCAGCAAAGAACATTAAAATGGCAACAATAATTACAAGCATTTCATTTAACCTTTGTGTTACGCTTGTCCTCAGTATTTTTCATAAATACATATCTAACCGATTTTTTTTAATTTGTAGGGATATGTCAGAGGACGAAATCAGCAATCAAGCAGAGGATGAAGCAGACGAAGACGATGAAGCAGTCTCTAACGATGAACGGTATATCTTCATATAATTTTTTTGCCTACGTTTATTCATTCGTTCTGTGACAGTAAAAGACTCACCTAACACGTATTATTTAAATAACACTTGAATTTTACAGAGGGAGCTTGGAACAGCCAGGGGAAGTTTCAGATGATATTGGAATGGAAAATGACGAAGACTCTCCCAGTACTCAAAATGAAGCTCCCGCAACCCAACAATTAGCAACCATAAAAGAAGAGATAGTTGACATGGATGAAAGGTACTTTTTCTTTTTTCGACAACTTATTCTTTCTTCATTTGCTTTCACAAACAATCTCTAAACGGAATTTTTTTAATTTACAGCGGCATGTCGGAGGAGGAAACAAACCATGAGCGAACCGAAGAATCAGACGAAGGAGAGGAGGAAGAACGGATGGACGTGGAAATTTCAGGATCTATGCGACGCCAACCAAGAGTACGCCAACCAAGAGTACGACAACCTACAAGAGCACTCTTTAGAAGAAATGGAATCAGTGGAACGTATCATCGCCCAGTACATCCAAATCAAAATGGAAATTCCACCTGAAGTTCAACCTGGAAACTTATTTCTACCTTGAGTAATTAAAAAAAGGCGTCCGAAAATTTGCAATGATTATGCAAAAAAATTCATGGCTTTTTGGGACAATATGTAAATTCATTCTTGGAAATTTGTTTATTTAATGCGTAGTGGCTCCGTTGACTGATTTATTTGTTGTTCTTAGTGATTAGCTTGTTCTTGTGCATTGGTTATTAATTTTTATTTTTATGAATCTTAAAATATCACATGAATTTAATGCAATAAATGTATATAACTTTTTTAGTCCAATACATCCAAGTACGCTTTCTTACTATATTAATTTATCCACTGCTTAATCACCCCGCACATTTTACATTGACATCTTTATGAACGCACCAATCAAATAATTATGTAGTACGTGATAGATTTCTTTTCAGGAATGCGACTCACTTTACACTATCATCCCAAATTAGGAAGCAAGGTGTGTAAAGAATCAATTATGTAGCATATACAATGGATCAAGTATACATTGAAAAGACACACTTCACGAAAACCCAGGTTTGAGTTGGAAGGTTTCTAGTTCCGTAAAATTTCAGTTCTGTTAGCCATTGAGACTTATCAAGATAAGGAATTTAAGTGCGCAATATTTCTTAGTTGTAGCGTTTTTGATTGTAGGAGTTCTTGCTTTGCAATCTAATGCATACGTAAACCGGAACTACCAAGGCTCCAATTTGGCGATTTGACTGTACGGGGCATAGAAGTAGCTTCTAGTGAATTATGAATGCATGCAAGACGATTTCATAGTTGGCTTACCGATTAACTTCACTTGCGACAGGGTTCTCTCTCTTATAGCATTTCGAAGTCCAAAAGTCTCTTAAAACTCAACTTTTCAGCTACGAAACAGTTCAAATGCACCCTCTCCCAAGAATTATTACTCAACGTACTACTGTTTAGATATATGAGGCAGCAAAAGCAGTTTTAAAAAAAGTTTCGAAATATTTCGACTCGGATTTCGAAATATTTTAAAATTTTAAACAGTGAAGTTGTAACTATACGTGTAAATACTAAATGTACTGTAAGTTGGAAACAATTGGCCATGAAGTAAAGTCGTTTTGCATTCATACTTTACCAAAAGCTACACTTACGAATGCCTAAAAATAGTAAATCAGAAATTCATTTGAAACCAGGCGAGTTAGTACGGTCCCTTCGGGAGAAAGTCAAGTTAGGAGCAGTGAAGAAATACGCCGTTCAAGACCATATAACGGAGACAACTCAAAATTTTCCATCAACAACTGACTGATTTTTTCAAATTCGTTTAAGATTGGAAGCTGTGGAGAAAGAGACAGCAGTTTACATATCTTTTGAAAAAAACCGGCATCTATAGCATCTCTTCTAAAATGCATCTTCTCTCATCTTCAGATCTTATTTTCGTGTACATAAATATTATACTCTTTCAGAGTTCCTAAAATCGTGACAAGCAATTTGAAGTAAATGAACACCAAAAGTTTAACGTTTTGTTGAGTTTCATATTCTGAGCTGGTTCTCACGCTTTAAATACGAAAATGCCAATCCACAATTTCGTTTTTATGTATATATCAACAACAAAGAAACTTTGCAAAAACATGAGATCTTTCCACATTGAAATAATCTCGTCTAAATTTGTTTCCTGTATTGAGGTATGAAAATGTATGACTCCGGGAGTAAAAGAACAATCAAATAAAACAGGCAAGAAATGTGGAGTAATTCAAGTGACAAGTCAACCAGAGGATATCAACAGAAAAGTCAGGATGGTTCATGTTTGTAAGGTTAGCTGTTTCTTAATTCTGCCAAAAAACTGGAAAGAAATTTTCAAATTTATTAATCTTGATATCATCAGAGCTCATGTTATCTCAATGGACGTGGTTTGAAATAGTCAAGAATACGATACATAATAATTGATCTTGAATTTAAAATTACGCACTGCAAAACCCCGAGGCAATTATTTATGTTTAGCCTCTCTGAATTATGTAACAAATATTCNGATACATAATAATTGATCTTGAATTTAAAATTACGCACTGCAAAACCCCGAGGCAATTATTTATGTTTAGCCTCTCTGAATTATGTAACAAATATTCACCATGGCAACACGGATGCAGCCAAAAAACGGTAAAGGGGAAGCAACACAAACATATTCTGTTTGAAAGTTTTTCCTTTAGAAATGATAATAACACGAATAATTCGCGAGAGCACATGTTCCTAAGCGATGGTGATGGGTACAATTGGCTACACATTGTGACGGAAACTAGTATTTGATTTTGCGAGCTGGACTTGTGAATTTTTGAATTTGAATTTGTGAACGAATTTTGTAATGATATTTAAGAACAAATTTTGTACAACGATATTTTGGAAAATAAGATATATCTTATAGTATAATGCAACGATCTAAGTATTCTCTTTGTGCGATGCAGGCGCTAAGAAGTCTTTCCATACCATTTAATTGAGGAATACGGTTAAGGAAACGCTGGATGACATGGTATCTGGCGGTGTATTTGTACGTTTAAATTTACGAGACATAACTTCACAATTACCATTAAATCAGTACAAGATTTCAACGGAAATGTATGTGTAATGCTTTGAGCTGCAAGTTAAAAAGGTACAGATGATGCACGCCTTAGCGAGGGCCAACGACATTTGTGGGGATAGTATGTAGTTATAATTATGGAAATAATCAAGTAAAGTACATAGTGGTAGGAGGTGGCCATCAACTTTCAATTCATATTAACAGATACGTAATAATGCTTAATAAATTGATAATTTTAATAAACATTCGTTTACCAAAAGGAAGCCAAAAAATTAAGAAAAGTCGGATTGTCCTGCCTTGGTTTAGGCAATATAAAAGTGCTGAGTCATCAACCAACACAATTCCGTTATTACTGCATTTTCTATTATTATCCAGTGCAGTTAGTAGTAACACACGGGGTAATTTGACAACAAAAAGACTGCATTCAGATTGCTTGTGCTGCGCAGCCAACCTTGTCAAACGAATAATACACATCATTTGCTTGCTTTAACGCCTGGATGCGGCTCAGTTCGGAGAAAGCAGATAATAGGAGCACCAGTTTTTTCGTATGCAATCTATCAGCATTCTATTTCATACTCAAGCAGCATATATATTACTTGTTGGATTCGGCATTAAAATAAATCTAAAAATAATTTAACACCAGGATACTATTCCTAATGCTTTAATCATTTAATTGATTTGTAAAAGTTTTAGATTCTGACTTAGGTTGATGTTGTGCATCCGGAGGTAAGCAGCAAAATGCCTTCAAACATGAATCTAGTAGAAGAAGAGCAGAAAGCAGAAGGTTGATTGTGACGCAAAATTGTAACTGTTGCTGGAGTTGTTGGCCCACGACACTACGGACTTGGGGTACACACAGAAGATTGAGTTACAGCTCAGGTACTACGTGAGCACGTTGAGTCTTTTTATCAACGCAATAGGATGCTCAATGTGATAGTTGAAAGGTTAGTTGGCATTACGGTCGTTGAAATCAGTTTTGTTGATGAAGTAAGAAAGCGAGATATTCACCAATTACGGATAACCAAAACGTTGGACTTTTTGTGTATTTATATTTATTTAATTTAATTTAATTTTAGTGCATTTATTAAAATACAAATTTCTTGTTGGATATCTATCAATAATTTAATCACCTGCTGCAGCAATCTAACCTTATCAGAAGTCAAATAAATCATCGAATGTGTACCATGTCCCATCCATCCAACGCTTACATTCAACGTCAGGCCCTTGGGGAAGTGCGGTCTAGGAATTATTGCCTAAAACCGGTCATGCCAAAGAGTCATCAGCCGAAAAAAGTTCGACGAAAAGATTAATCGCCGAAGAAAATTTTCACCGAAAGGAAAGTTAGCGGAGGACGTATGTTAGCAGAAGGGAGAAGTAGCTGAAGCACATTTTTTATGTACCCTCTATCCCGCATGGGTGCTTATCTTACAATAATAGGTACACTATTCATATTAGAGTTTAATGTTATAACTCTTAGCTCTTATGATCATGTCTTCTTATTCCAGAATATAAATTCATTTTATCTACTGTTATCACTTCTACCAGTTTCTAGTATCTACCTATGCTAACCTGAGAATCATTCATTAATTTTAATTGATTGTCTCAACTTTCGTGATGTTCCGTGCGTCGTTTTCGAAACAAAGCTGGTACATTTATGATGTAATATGTTTGACTACGTATTTATTCAACTAAGCAATGAAATTAATTTGACTAATTCTCATTTCGATTAATCAACTTTTTTGGTGAAAATCTGCTTCGCCAAACAAACTCTTCGACCAACCTTTTTCGGCTAAAAGCTCATTTAAGCACCCGGTGATGTGATAATCAGACGGAAATAGACAGAGGTATGCTCGAATTTTTGCATGGTAGCACTATGTTAGTTATCCGGTAGACGGCCAATAATATTACTGAGATTTATGTTAGCTTGACTTGCGCCCGATGTGCTTCCCTAACCACGTTGTCTGAACATTTGCTGAGCCAATAATTTACTAATTCTAAGGTTAAGGTTTTTGACATAACTATAATTTCTAAATATAAGGTCTTTGATAGATAATACTTTAGATATGATCATTATCCAATCCTATTCAATCAAACAAACATCAAGTCAATCGGTGATTAGCATTCATTAAACTACGAACAGATGTATCCAAAGTTCTGCAATTGCTTAGCAATTCTTAAATTAATTTTCCAAGATCACTCTCCAAGGCAACCATGTTTCGTAATTTTGTTCCAATTGTTGCCGTGCCATTACCCTGCAAGTTATAGCAAGTGCTAGCAAGTACTTGCAAGAACAAGTTTAGATTTTATTGATGTGACTGCAAGTAAGCAAAAACAAGCTCAAGGCATCGCGCAAGTTGCAAGCGTTGCAAAAAAGGCAACGTTTTGCGTCAATATATTACCTATAATCCGTATCATGTCTATCAGTCTGTCTGTCTGGATGTCTGTGAAAGCGTTTAATCGGAAACTACTACATCGATTGATTCCAAATTTGGTATACATAAACCTTAGGTTAAATAAAATTTTTGAAGGGATGCTTAGACCTATGGACCAAATGTGACGCCAGATTTGGTGGTCCAAAGGTCACAAATATCATATGCATTTTAAATGGCAAAAAATTTAATTGCTACATCGAAAACTTAGGTCAAAGAAGGTAATCACTGGAATTTCAGACCTATGGATCCGCTGTGACCCGAGATATGAGGGTTAGCAAGGTCGCATGCATTCTTATTGGCAAAAAATATTTTTTTCTTGCATTCATTCAACTTTGAATAGTACAACATGATAACTGAATCTCAAAGATAACATCACGTTCACTTCATGATTCTTTTACGTTGGAGGTTATTAGCTATATGATAATCAATCAGGAAATTCAGTATGGTTTATTATCTACTGACTGCATTAAAAACG
>JAANSM010004025.1:0-11938 GCA_036850725.1 Orchesella villosa | reverse complement strand
AACTTGTCGAGCCATTGCGATGTTCCATAACAAAACAAATCTTGGTCTTCTAAACTATTTGAGTTAGACGCGGTTGAATGGTGGAGGATCAAAAATTCTTAAAAATGAGTTTCACTCATCACTCGTAGTAGCTGCGTAATAAAAAAATAATACAGTTTCGATAAATTCAATAAATACATACCTCAAAAGTTGAACGTACTGATTCATAACCAATTACCGTGACTTACCGATTCATTGCATTTACAAATTCTGCTAAAACTTCTTGCTGCATCTGAGTTTATTTAACAAGATCATATCATACAATCATATCATCAAGTCACAAGTTAGAGGTCATAGAGGACAATTACTGATGACAGCGGCTCCTTCGGAGCCTGATTCCGCTTTAAATATTAATACAGTAAGACTCACGAACTGCGTGAACACTGACTTTGCTCAATAATTAATTTCACGCTAAAGGCTCTCAAAATCGATATAGTTGATAGTGTAGTGATAGACTTTCACCATTTACAATTTCAGATACTTGCTTGCTATACGCACAATTCACAAAAAATTATATTCAATCTCCGACTTCTTAAAAAACTTCGAATCAACATTATCACAATACTTCCAACTTCACAACCTTTATGCAAACACCATTTATTTCTACGCTAGCAACTGGCAACGACTACGAATATAATAAATTTTAACGATTTACAAAATATTCCAAATCTGCCTAATTTCTTTCTATCATCTATTACAAAATAAATACAACACTTGAGACCATCTCTTGCAAGTCTTGCACCCTGCTACACCACTGCATATTAAATTGTTACTATCTAAACGCTAAAGATTTGAATTCTTCCTATTCAACATTCAACTGAATATGTGCACGTCTGACATTGGACTATTGACTATTCGACATCCAAGCCCGATCAGTATTAGTAGGAGAAGGTGAAAGTAACAAATCAATTCACATTATGCAAGGTTGTTGAGATTTCCATTCACCTGGTGAATTCACTGAATTTCCGATTGAGTCATACTAACGAAACCAGTGTGGTTGGTGCTCAGTGGTACATCAATTAGGTATCATACAATCTTGGAATCACATCACGTCTTCTTTATAATATAATTATTTTTGGTCGACTGTGCAGATTCTGGAAACTATGAGTGGACAGACAACAGGGGAAGGTTTTCTGATCTGCCACTTGTGACTTAATGTTGAATATTAATTGAGGGCACGTTGAGGGTAAGGGTTAACGGATGAGTGTTTGTTTATTTACACCCAATTTTCCTCGTAGTGGGCCAACTGCTATCTGCAATGAGTATTTACTATTTACAGAAAGCAACAACCACCTACACAAACAATCATATCAGGCAACACATCACAGCAGATGATTCAGACAATGCCCTTTCTTTACTGTTGATTACTTGAAGTTCTAGTGTTTATTTAGTGGTCATCATTTTTTTGATATATTGCACACAATTCTAACTATCTTATCCATAACTAATTTGTGTCCAGTAGGTACTTACTAATTTACGTATTATGAGAGCACGGCAATAATAATATTATGTATCGTACATCCTTACTTCTTACATTATCCTGGTTTGTGTGCTTGATTTCTATTTCTACCAAACAGTTTGTGTCTGAAATCTCTGATCGTATCGCATTAAGGATCGACAGACAGTAGAAAGTCAAAATTTGCTGGAAACAAGTCTTTAAAGTGCTCGTGATTTGAGAATAGGTATATAGGATACATGGTGTGAGTATAACCTATATACATAAATACACATCGTTTTTGTGAGAAAAGCATGTCCGTCCGTATAAGCTTATAGATACATAATATAATATGCATACGATATTAATATAATATAATACATTGAATATACCTATAAGAATGAGAACATGAACTCTGTACTTAAATGTAAGGCATAAATATATACTTATCGTTAGTACGCTGCGATGTGATACAGCATACTGTACACACTTTACGGTATCGGCAAACTATTAGCATCAATTCAAGTAAAAAAACATTCAACTCTCTCTATATACATTCATTTGCTATACCTGCTTGTGCTTTGAATGACTTTTTATGTACTCGTATATATGTTTTCGTGAAGTTTTGTTTGTGGTATATGAGCCGGATATATATGAATGAATGACATTAGGCTTCATGAAATGAATGTCTCATTCTCATATGACGTGATTATGAGTATGATTATGTGACTTATGTCTGCCTGTACACTGAACACAACTCGCATAAAGTACGTACTTAATCAAGTGCATGAATGATGGAAGTTTAATGAATCAACACAAATGTAGGTCAGGTATAGAAGGCTGGCGGTGTAGACTATGTAATTGCATGTGTGCAATAGTATTTATATGAAAATTAGGCCACAACTTTGTAAGCAGCATTGATTAATTTATAACAGCAGCCGCTTAAAAGCCAACCATGAGCGTGCATAAAAGTATTGCACGTTGTGTACAATCTTATGTATGCGCCTAAACATTAAAACTGAAAGTTCCAGATACATCATCCATGTTCTTAAGGTAAAAGTCAAATGTGTTTGTGTAGTAATACTCATTGGACATTTTAATTCAAACTTTTGTTACTTTTAACGAATGATGTGGTTGAATATGGAAATGTAATAGGATAGACTTGAAGTTTTTGATGAAAATATGACATTGATTGAAGTTTTGAATATTATAAGCATCTTTTTTACTTTCTCCACTACATTCGTTTTCACTAGACTTTTTGGTTTGGTTTGCAGGAACATACTGTCAACTGTGGGAGTGATATTGAAATGAAGTACAGCATTGTATAGTTGTCAGCCGGTTTGAAAACCGTTCTTCACTATCTTAACAGCAAGAGGAAACGACTTAATTTGGGAAAACACAACAAATTATAATTATGGCTCGACGCAATCCGATATATTATTTTGCACCTTTAGTACTGGGATTTATTGCGTTTCATGCAATGCCTTTGTTCAAACCACGCGATATCAATGAAGGACATTCTAGTGACCCTTTCTCTGGTACGGTTAACAACAATAACGACCAACGGAAAAGGTGACGACGCGACAGTACTATAATGAAATAGTGGACGTTGTTCGACAAGTGAAATTCAATCACTATAAAATGGTTGTAGATTACAATTCAAAATTGTGCCACTAAACGCTATTTATTACTTGTCTACAAAACCATATCTTTACAAACCAGCAATTAATTATAAATAAATACGAAACGAAAAAATGAAATGACATTCTTTACAACGTTATCATCCAAACATAACTGAATATTTCAATCAAACATTTCTACATTCACATCCAGTCACAGTAGTTACGTGTACAAGTAAGTAATACGTGATGCATGGCATAATATTCGTTTACAATACAATAAAATAAAAACTATACGTAGTTCAGTCAAACAAAAAATCAAGTGAAGTACTGAATAGAAGTTGGGCGTAACATTTAACACTCTTAATCTTATTATATTATAAATGTAGCACTTAATGAATACAGAAAAGCAATGATCATATTTATGTCCCAAATTGTGAACAAATATTATCGTAATTAACAGCTATATCGCTTCTCAATAACACAAATTAATGTATTCTAACATCGTAGTTTAAAATATGAAGCGAATTCTTGCATACATCTTGCTGAAGTCAGTGTGTGTGATAACTTATTTCGTTACTTACGTCCGTTTCGAGTTGTTTCTGAATCTCTGTATGACACTCCTACGCGACATCTCTTTTCTACCTCGTCGTAATGCGTGTCCAAACCACGATCGAAGCGAGGGCGATGAATCTCAGGCCCTGATGGCGAGCTAGAAGTACGTTTGCGAGAAGGAGTCGCTTTTGGCGAGGTTTGTCTCAATGCTTCAACATCTTGCAAAACCATTGTTTGCTCCTCCAGTTATTGTTCGATTTATCTCACCCTGCACAAAAACATGAATGTTGCCGTTATAAAAGAGTCAACTAAACTAATGCTTTATTTGGTTTTCCAGTCCTTATGTAACTGACTGACTGTGTCATATTATGTACTGAACATTATTCATACCTTGTAGAGTCTCGTTTCAATATCACCTTCGGAATCTGGTTCCTGAGTCAAGAGGCAGTATTTTGATGCACCTTTCATGTCATCTGCGGATTTCAACTGGGTGACAGATTTCTTTTTCTTCATGACAGGCTGAAATACTGTTTGTGGTTTTAGGACAACTGCTTTATCTGTATGCTCAATCCAAACGTCACGGTCGGTGGACCTGGCACGTCCATATCGTGGATTGTTAACCAATGCACTCTAGACAATGAAAAAGCCAAATTCAAAAAACCTTTTCTAGATGACACATTATTCATATTAGATAGCAGTTAACTCACACGTCGATTTGCTGATGACGGGATAACAACAGACTCATGCAAAACTGGGGTAGACATAAACTTTGATCTGGTAATGCGATCTGCTTTAGAAACAGCAGATGGTAAGTCAGATTCTGAACTAGTTGTTGACAGCTCTAGTAAAGCTGCACTTTTTGAAGATTTAGATTTTGACTGCCGAGAACGGCTAGAACGCGGAGCATCAATGTTACTCACTAATTCCCTCACTGCAATAATAGTTTTCTCCTTTGTCCTAAATTCAGCCTATAGAAGCATTAAAACATTTTTTGCTACTTAATCTGTTTATAGACCCACCAACCAAGACATAAGTTTTTAATAATTAAGTGGATTTTTGGAGATATTTACTTCTAATTTTGCTTTTTCGTTCTGAAGATTGCGTTCCTGCTTCATCGCATCAAGCTCACGTTGAAGATCCATGTCTGACTTCAAATTTTCCTTTTCCTTGTGATGAGCTAGATCTCGCTGTCTGAGTTCCATTTTGCAGTTCAAAAGCTAGAACACGGATACAAGAAATTAATTAACCATCCAATAGAAGATAGCACAAGGTAACTATAAGAATTAATGGCAAATACAATAACATACCTCCTCTTCTAGTTGGTGAATATGTGCTTCCTGTTCCTTATACTTCGTTTCCAGTTCGCCCTTTTCAAACAATGTTGCTCGGAAAATATTATCCAATTTCTCTTTCTCTGTTGTGACCCGTTCTATGTGCGATCTTAGGTTGGAATTCTCTGATCGCAAAGTTAGCATTTCACGCTCGATTCCAACAAGACGAAGACGGAAACTTTGACCTGATTAAAAAATATTCTACGCTTGTGGATTCATTCATAATACAAATATGAGTTGTTTTAACTATAAGTTCCTAAACTTGCAACTTACGTTTCTCAACTATGAATTTTTGTAGCTCTTCTTTTCCTTTCAATCGCAGCTCCAGCGCTTTCCTAAGAGTTGACAGCGCTTCTTCCTCGGTAGATTTCGATATTTTGCATAGTGGAATAGGTATGCCTAATCCAAAAACCAGCTGCACATCACTGGATGGTAACTCATTCTCTTCAACAATTTTCTCTTCCACAAGCTGTCGTTTTGCTTCTTTGTACAATTCATTCGCCTTATGCCTTCCAGGAGTCATCGGTTCGAATTTCTTCGGTTCTTGTGGTCGTACAATTTGAATTTCTTGTGTCAATTCGGCGAATGCCATGACGTGCTAATACCAAAATCAAGGTTACCACATTAGTTACAATTCTTAGTTTATAAAACAAACACGATATGTAGTAGAATCGATCTCTGGTAACAAATCAACACTTACCAGATTCTCATCATAGTCGTCATTTCTAGGGTTCACACAGAGAATCATCCTGACACGTCCTTCGCCATCAAAATAATTTTTCAAGAAATGGGTAAGTTTTGATTCACGGTATGGCACAACTCTGTTAGCTGAAAACTTTTGATTTTCTCGTAAAATATCCATGCACTTTCGCAGTGTCATCAATGAATTATTGATGTTCCCTACATTAAAATCAAACATGATTTGTGAGTCGATGTCCAGCTTATCATGGCTTAATAGTAAGGATAAGGCTACGCAATTATTGTATATAGATATTAAAACAAGTAATTGTTTTTAGCAGCCTTACCAGCTTCTTTCAGTCGATCCCCTCTGGCCTGTGTTCTATGATACCTTTCACTACCAGCCAAGTCTACCAGTGATAGCTGACTGACGTTGATCATCTTACTATTATCCATAATCTCTTCCCCTTCTGGATCTAAAGGTGCCTGAGAACAGTCAAAAACATTAATAACTCCCATTCCCAAATCAAACACCGTAGTAAAGTCAGTCAAGTCACGATACTAATATTACTATTTACTTGAACAAGTCTGATGTTGAAAATTGAGTGACTACGGCTTGATTCTGTATTCAGAGCTGTATGAGCCATTCGTCGACGCCTCTGTCCTTTCAAGTATACTTCAAACGCTTCCTCAGGTGATTCGACTTCAACTTCAGCTACCCCATTGACATAAACGTTATGATTATAGTCTTCGCGCAATAATTTGTGTTGAAGTGCACCCCGTGTCTTCATAATGTCAATTGGAGATTCGTCCAGCAAGTCATAAACTGAATTGTTGTAAATCTCAATGTAAGTCACAAAAACAGAATATAAAGAATCCTCATTGCCGACTGGAAGCGAAGTCTCGTCACGCACGCGATTCATATACTGATCAATGCCATACTCAGCTATAGGAGGTCGGCCACTATAGAAATCATTAATACAGTAGAGAAGAGTTATTTGTAGAATTTCAGAAAATTATAGCATAAATACACATGTTTAAAAGAAATAAACTATGCCTTAAACATACTTCCTTCGAGGAGTCTTTGCAGTTTCTCTCTGCCTTTCATGCATCTCCTTCTGTCGTTCCAGCATGGCATCTGCTTTGGTCTGCGACTCAAATCCATTCATGCGGTCAGGTCGAAAAACATATTTACTAGCCCGATTTTTTGCAATTGAGTTAAAAACGACATCCAAACAACGGGGCATAACCCCACTTTCTGAAGAATTTCCGGACATCGTGAAAGTTTTCCTATTACATAGAACATTATCACATTAACATTAACATTACAAAATAACTTGAAACCAAACAGTTTCGGAAAAGTGAAGTAATTAATTTTACCCAGAGCCAGTGACACCGTACGCAAAAAGTAAAGCATTTTTGCCTTGCAAAAAATCCTATAGAACAATAGAAACAAACTATATAGATGATTCATTAACATCATTTCATTACTTCCAACACACGTCTGACGTCTATTTACAATTGTATCTGCATGCTGACTGTATGTATGTATTAACTGTGTTGTATGTAGATTAACAATGAATGCAATTAATCGGTATTTACCTTGACCAACGGAAGCGCAATACTATCAAATATAACTTTCTGGGAAGCATCACTGCCAAATACGCGTTGAAATGTGTAGTGCTGCTCTTTGGCATTGCCCAGCTTCCAAGCTGCCGAAGTTTCAGGAGGAATCAAGGCAAGTGTTGAATCATCCAGAATCCGAATACAGCTGTCATCACCATCTCCTTCCAGAGGTTTAATACGACAATAAACTTCAACGGGATCAGACTCCCGTAGATTCAAATTCAACTGACGGTTAAGATCCGGGTTGTACCGTAATGCACCAGCCGTTGCGGGCCGACCAGCACTTCTTGTTGCTGATGATGGTGGCCCAATTCTCCTGTTGGAGGCAGGGGTAGTAGGTGGACGCGTTGTTCTGCTAGGATAGTACAATCAACGGAATTTGATGATGAATTTAAAATTTATTTAATATACATATCAGAATAAACGATTCGTTTACTACTAACAATTAAGCAAGATAGCGTATTAGGTTTTCAATTATTCGACAGTGACTGGTGACATTCACATTTCAAACATCAAACGAAAAAACTAAGCAATACAATCAACAGTTGACAATTAAAATTATCTTTTTTATATACAAGTGACAACAGAACAACTAACAAAACACATTCATACTCCAAGCAAAATTATGAGTTTTGCAGTAATTCATAATTAAAATATATTAATTCTCAGCTGCTCCGTTCGAAATCAGAAAAGCCAACTTACTTTTTATCCATAGTTGATAGTTGTATCGTCCTGTTAATAAACGTTCAAAAGACAACTGGAGATATTTCAGTAAAATTTTAACCACCTTTCTAAACGCAAACTGAATAATTTATAATTTTTCATATAGTTTTCAGTATGTCACTGTCAACTGACGAAGGGACGAGTCACAATCACAACAAACACCTTTACATTTTTATAGGATTTCAAGTCCCTTCACGCAACCAACCACAAAGTACGTATGACAAAAATGCATATTATTTTTCCATACAGACTTGTTCCCACAGAAGCACCGGACGAAAATGGGTAACGGTCGCTTCTTACCTCATCTCTATCAATACCATTTTCATTCATTCCTAAATTCCTACTCGCCTTTTGCAGCAGGCATACAGCTTAATGCACGACGGGATTAGGTATACTGCATCAGGTATAAAATGTACCTAATGTCTTGTATATTTGTATCTGCTTTTATGTGTACAAATATCTGATAGCTGAGAATAAAAAGCGCGGATAGGAACTCGTTCTTATTGGGTGTCCACAAATAGGAAAAAGTTATAAAGGCATGTCTTGTGATCGGTTCTGTGGCATTTACGAACGTTTACTTTTCCTTGTGGATATTCAATTGGATTAAGAAAATATGAAATGAAGTGAACAGAGTGAATGAAAATATTTTGTCGATCATACCTTTCATACCATACCATTTGCGTTTGTATTGGAGAAGAATAGTATAGTGTATTGAAACCATATGTGAACACGATCGTTTTGTCATTGTCAAGTGTAAATGGTAAAGGAGGAAGGGGTCAGTCAGGTCAGGTCACTTCTTGGTGCTTGAATGCTTATCAATCGCATTCAACATTTTCTTTAACACATTAAAGATATGGATGTGAAGAAAAATAAAAAGTATAGCGATAAGGAAAGTTGAGCAAATCCAAATACCAAATAATAAATATGAAGCATAGTCAATAGTTGATAGTATTTTTATGCAAATAAAAAGATGTAAGGAAAGGAATGCTACGAAGAGTGTTTGTTGAGATTATAATTTTGCTCGACGATTTGACCGTTTCACATTTGACATTCCTCTTCAGGAGCGATAGTATTTTTATTGAATTCGTCGTTTATCTAATGTCTAATACATTGTACACATGGGTGGATGTTGGTTGAATGATTGACTAAACACTAAATGAATTTTATTTTGTTTGA
This sequence comes from Orchesella villosa, assembly GCA_036850725.1. Lineage (NCBI taxonomy): Eukaryota > Metazoa > Arthropoda > Collembola > Entomobryomorpha > Orchesellidae > Orchesella > Orchesella villosa. The sequence continues at coordinate 2,756 of JAANSM010004025.1, read as the reverse complement.
AAACGTAGATGGATGTGCATTTACCCTGCTTATGTAAACAGTAAGAAGACAATCGCTGAGGGAAGAAAGATTCCGAAAACGAATGTGAGTTCATTTTTTGGTGTTTTTATGCTTAAAACTTAACGTGTACATATGCTACATCTGACAGCTACAACCTGCCTATTACTACAATGAGATTTTGATAAGTAATTAACCATTTTGGTTTGATTAGGCTTGTGAAGATCCAAACTATCAAGAAATTCGAGATGTCTTAGCTGCTGCGGGTTTCACGGTGGGCGTAGAAAATAAAGTTTACTCAAGAGAGAAGTCTCATGAGCCTACAATTCGTGGAAGAATACGTGTTCATTTCAAGAACGATGATGGGACTCCACTTAACCCGAAGTTTCCTAATCGTAAGTTTAACAGTCCATTCGCTATTAAATATCTACAATTTTCAACGAAGAGGGGTGTCAGAAGTGGAAATTGTTATTACTACTGTAAACTATAAGATTATCACGCTTTTGCTTGTCTACTTTTATTTCAGGCGACTCGATTCTCCTCTACTGTGGTGAAATGATTCCTAAACTTAAAACAAGGGTAGACAAAGCCAACAAGCCTCATGGAAGTGGGGAAAATCCTGGGGGTGGCGGTGGAGGTGGAAAGAAGAAAGGAAAGAAACGTTAAATTCTACCTTTTTCGTTTCAATTACATCAATCAAATGACCTAAAATTAACATCGCTGTTTATGGTGCAGTTTGCTTGGTTGATAATATTTTCCATGCATTTTGTCATTTTTCTATATATTTTTGTGAAACACAAACGTACGTTTAGTTAATAAAAAATTGGAAAATAATATTATGTTCATGTATAATAGTACTAATTCAAGGAAAGCGAATGTATGATTTCTTGCCGTAATCAATCATATCATAAATCATATCGTAATCTACAAGTGCAGAACTGCAGAGGTAGATTTCATCCATGATCCATCATCGAAGAATTCTGCCTTGAAGACATTTTCCTAAAACACTCATTCATATAACCATTCTACTAGAAATATTGTTATTATCGCAATGCCCCTCTGCATTTCCATCAGAACAGACTGCATCTTGATTTGATGCGAACTGCGAACGGGACATCCCCAATATATAACCACGAGTATACAATGACATTTTATACTCGTGGTATAACCAACAACCAAATATTTTATCGTTATTTGTTTACAAATAGAAGTGCGCATTCAAAAATTAATTTGAAATTCAGTGTATCCTTGATTGTTAATTACATTCATACGAATCATACGATTAGTTATCCTTGTCGCCTATCTGGAATTACTGACTAATTTAAAATTGATAATTACTTCAATTCTTGCACGGCTGACTGCTTATCACATTTAAAATCAAACGGCTTATTAAGCAAACATTGAACGTTACGTTGATTGTGCTGGGAGTTTTTTTGCTTGTGTTAGCCGAGTTTTGTTTGATAAAATAAAGTGCGGCGATTGATAGAAGTTACTCTATCATCTATTAAAAATGCCTTCAGAATTTGGACCCAAACGACCTTCCGACATGAGTCTAATGCCCATGGCGAAGAAGTCAAGGATGGACTTAATGGAATATGATGCCTCTGGGGTACGACGACAAAGTCAAAACTTTTTTGCAAGTTTAATTTACTTCCCTTCACCATTCACCTTTTATCAATTTTTAAATCATATTGTAATAATCACCAAGTACTATAACTTTGCTTAGCCGAAACCCAAACGCACATCTTCTCTTCTTTCGCCCATTATGCTTTTGGAGGGTCATGCTGCAGAAATCCTCTGCGCCAGATTTAGTCCTAAGGGCGACGTATTAGCATCGGCTGGCTCGGAACGCAGTGTTTGTAAGTCTATTCGATTTTCAGTTTATTATGAATAATTTTGATAGTAGTATAAAAGTTATATATTTCGATTAGAACATGTTCAAGACCATATATGTTAATTAATACGGCATAGCCGTTCTAAAATAAAAACTGCAGCTTTTCATTTTAAATCCAGATCTTTGGCAAACCTATGGGGAATGTGACAGTGCAATAATGCAACCACCACATGGTGGAACGATATGTGACCTGCGTTTCAACTTTGACGGCACTGCACTGTACACAGCTAGCGTAGATAAGACTGTTGGCGTATGGGATGTGTCAACAGGTTCAAGTATCAAACGCTTGAAAGGTCACACGAACTTTGTCAATGCAGTCGGAGAAGCGAAAACTGGGCCACCACTAGTTGTTAGTGGCAGTGACGACTCGCAAGTTCGCATTTGGGATATCAGACGAAGGGGCTCGGTAGTTAACTTAAATTCAGTGTACCAAGTCACAGCAGTTTCTTTTGGGGAAACTACGCAGCAAATTGTCAGTGGTGGTATAGACAATGAAATTAAAGTATGGGACCTTAGGAAAGCTGAGATTGCTTTCACGCTAAAGGGACACACTGATACAATTACTTGTTTGGACCTTTCTCCTGACGGGAGGTAATATCTTCAACAGTATTAGTTAGTTGAATTTAGTTCAAAGACAGAAACGTTCGTGATTACATTATCTAATTGTTTAATTGTTGATTGTTTTACATTTTCAGCTACGTGTTAAGTAATTCAATGGATGGTACTATGAGAATTTGGGATATAAGGGCATTCGCTCCTCGTGAACGGTGTATGAAAGTTTTTCTAGGTAACGTTTTTATTATAATTGGCATTGAGTACGTATTTATCATTATATTATGATTCATTTTATTGACGTCTTTACTAA
>JAANSM010004024.1:0-11939 GCA_036850725.1 Orchesella villosa | reverse complement strand
TCAAAACTCAAAAAAATATTTTAGCACATGATGACGATTAAAGAACCAACCCCTAAAAAAGTATATACTTTCATCTTCCATCATCCTTAAATCAGTTCACTCAAAACATCATAGATATCTTTAAAAAACAACAAAGAGTCTATGACCGCATCTAATACGATTCCTTACGTAGCGTATGCAGATTTTGACTTTTTCAGAAGTGTATGAATACGATAATACGTAAGTGTTGTTTTTCATGACTTCAAATCATCCTACGTACTATAAACGTGTTCATATGCATACATCGCCTGATATTTTTACTCATTCTTAGTCAAGGTGAAAAGCAACAACCCTGGAGTACATGAACAAATCAGAATTTAAATTACAGAGCCATAAACATCAAAGAAGTTGTGCTCGGCAAAAAGGAAAGGATTTTTTATCCCAAATAGCACATCCATAAAGAGCTCATGCCTTGTGTCGTGATTCATGTAATAAGTTTTTAAAAAATATTTCATTTCATCCAGTACCTGTAGATATCTCTTACACATAGCTGCAACCGGACAACATCTTAAGCCATTAACAAACTAGATAGACAGGACATCCACCAAGAATTCAACAACCTTTATTTCTTTCTTACAACTTTCTTTCCAGCAATACTGGCCACTTGTAGTCAGTCAGGTACAGGTAAGAATATATACATATTATAGACAAACATGAAATAGGGATATGTACATACACTTACACATATTACTCATGTGAATGCAAGAATCCAGAAAACGATACATGTTAACGAAACACGACACAACGTTTCTGTGAGCTCATGAAGTATAAAGAACTTTCATGGTCACTGGTAAAAAACAAGATGGGCGAGCGACAATTCACAATTCACATCATGGGAATTATCAAATCAAGTGATGCACACAAAGCATACACATAGTAAATTATGCATTAGTACACTCACGTAACTTACTCTTCCAGACAGAGAAAGAGATAATGATGTTTTTGCTCTTATTCCATTCTTGGTCTTCGATGCTAACAAAGAAAAAACGCAGCGATTTCTTTCGAGCAAAACCAATGTGCGACCAAAACCATTATCATCATGAGTGTAGCCAACCTAACGACTATGGAGTTATATACTACAAACAATATAAACTCTAAGCGAAGAGCTACATGGAAAATTGCAGTATTATACAGTGCATGCACCTATTTTCTTTGTTTGCTTCATCACAAAAATGCCGAATTACGTCCATAGTCTCTCACTCTCACTCATGCTCTGAATCATGAACAAAGACTCAATGAAAGATTCTATCATTATCATGTGCTTTTTTTTCATCTTCACTTTTGTCATCGTCAACTTCTTAACCACATCCAGGGAAATATGTCCTAAAGTGGTTCTTATCTCATAAACATACATTCTAATTATTTTACATGTCTACTTACTGCTGATGTTCTGGTATCCTAATCCCAACTTCAGCTACGTAAATTAGCAAAATTGAATGTTCGTTTTTCATTCATTGCATGCAATCTTTATTTTTATCAATTATTGGGAAATATAACGATTCATTTCTACAACAGCATCTGCTTAAAAAAGCAACGGCAGGATTCAGTGTCCTTTGAAATATATTTATTCTGGAAGCACCTGGTGTCCGCGTGCATCACACTAAAACAGGATGATCAAGATTAGAAAAGAGAAGAGACCGATCCTTCAACAAAATGAAGGGATCAAAATAAACAAAAAAAATCGTCTACCCGAACATAACATCCCATCCTACGTAAATAACATTCTCCCCGTAACAAAAAAACTGGCTTCTTTCTACCCCGTGAAAATAACCACCCCTAGAAGGGCCTTTAAAATGGACCCTTCTCACATTTCCTCTCTTCTCTTCAGCATGAAAGTATGCATGCCCAAAAATCAAACTTCCCAGATCTCGATGATCTGTCTTCCCATATTACAATTTTCTAATTGAAACAGAAAGCCCGTTCCATCTCCCATCTATCCAAATTTGATATGATAATGGTTAAAAAAATGAAACTGCAGTAAATACGAAGCATTTACATACTAATGCATATTGCATGCTACCTCCATTCTCACCCTTATCTATGCATTTTTCATACAGCAAAAACTATTATCTAAAAAGGATTCTGTTTCAAAACTTCACTACGGAAAAGCAAAAAGAATCTCCAGGATGCTGATGACGAGGAAACTTCACATAGTACATCTTTTATCATACATCATATAGAAAGAAGAGTGCTCTCTCATCCTGCATCAAGGCAACTTTCATAGAAAGAATCATACTCTTGAAATCCACGAAACGAAGCACACATCGGTCCCAATTTATTCTATTACAAAACAAAACTTATATCATATATACTTATTTCTCTTTTCCACTAACTAAGACTTTCAATCTGCCCCTATATAGTTCCACCCTCGTCCGTACGCACTTCAACCCAATGGTAATGATGCGCATGTGTTCAGCCCTTGATTCCATCAACCCCAATCCTTATAAACAACCCCTGCCCCACTCACTATCCGATTCTATGTAGTTTCGTTTGTAGTTTGTACGTTATTCTCTCCCCACATTTCCCCTTAGTTAAACAAGGCACTGTCACTGCCTTTCATTTTATGTATCCTTACATCTTTCTAAATACGCTCGTTGCATTGCATGTACCGAACTACCGACCAACTATTACTATGTGTAAAACATTAGACATTCTTTTACCAAACTTCCTCTCTCATCATTCCACCCAAATGAAACTAAAAATTCGAGGAAATCATGCATAGAAACTTTACAACTGGATTTCGATTCTTAAGTCTTACAACTACAACCGCCAACGAAATATAAGAACATCATTGCTTTTTTAACGATGAATCTTTTCCATCGACCTCTGTAAAGTAAATTCTTCAAAACAAATCTTACACTACTCCTACTAAATCAGAAAGAATACATTGTGCGTAAGCATATAGATATATATGAAATATATTTGTGTGAAGTAGCAGTATAAACTATCCATGCATACTTTATACAGATATACCTAAGTAAAAACATTAATATGATAAAACTAGGCACAATGATGGACGAGCACAGCCGTAAAAAAGCAACCGACAATTTTGTTACGTTTCAATGCAACGTGCATTTCCCACATGTTATGTTACCATTTCATTTTAAAAAGTAGTCCAACCAAATGAATAGAAAGAGTAAGTACTTTCAACTTTGGTGTTATGCGGTGCAGCTCGATTTCTTTAGACTTGTAACGGTCAAAATTAGATCATCTCAAGACATTCCATGCCATATGTGTGAAGTATGAAAGACAATCCGACAAAATTCGGATGTTCATAGTTCATGTGTAGCCATGAAACTTCACATCACGTAATGCTAAATGTGTCCATGTGGATCTACATTCTACATTTAATTAAATTGCAAGAATTGAAACACTTCTTTCTGCCATTCTCAACTCTTCTCACTAGCCGTACTTGCTGCTTTCTTTAGAACAGTCATAAATATACATCCGAAATCCTTGAAGGTTATTTGTACTACCAACGTGCATGAAACTTTCATACATTCATTGCTCTACACGTGAGCTCAGCAAAAACTAAGAAATAAAACGATACCTTTAGAGTTTATATAGCCAGTAAATATGTTTCAACTTGTATTGTACCAATAATCCAGTTTTCGCTTATACTCAACTGCCTGAGATAAAGCCCAAAGGCTAAATAATTGCTTTGAGAAGGCCTATCATTATCATTCAAGCACAACATCTGCAACTCTACCAGTTTTCATGAAGACGTGAGTTTCCACAACATGCGATAATGATTGGAACAAAGACGATTTCCTTTTTAATGGCATACTTTCCAGCAATACGAGAATACAGGTACCCTCATTACTGTATCTTTTGTTTCGAAATAGTTTGACTTGACCTACAAAGCAGCCTTGCAAATTAGCATTTTCATTCAAACTCTCTCTTTCGCAAAGCCAGACAGGAAAACTGAAGAATGATTACGTATAAATTAGTCAAACTGACTACATGCTGTCGCCTTTGTTAGATACAGTTCTCAAGAAAATATCGACACCAAGGACTTGGAAAAAGAAACAAAGAACCAACCAAATTACATTGAACGTATATCATCGTATGAATATAAACGCTATGATATTTGCAGATATATATGCATTCATTCATACATAATATACTTAACATAGTGTACTTCATTCTCCATGCACAAAACAAGTAACAAGTACTCCCCGTTTAGGCTAAATGCAACCTAACGACAATGCATGTAGTGTGCAAAACTGGAATATACGATGAAAGAAACGAAGTAAAATTTAATTCTGAATGAAATCCAGGCACCTATCGAATAAAGTTGAAGTATGGCTCACCCATTGATATACAAGAACTGTGTATGTATTAGTTATGTAGATCTGTGTTTTTAGCTTCATGAGTTCTGAAAATGTGACCTTGATATGATTATTGGTTAATCTCCGGTCGGAATTTCTAAGAAAAAATCGGCAATGATAAAATACCAGGTTTTAAACCTTAAATGATTGAGGATGTCAGGCAGCGGTATAAAATGACACTTTCAAAAATTCTGTACATCTCATATAATTTACATAAATTGAATCGAAATAAGACAGAAAGTCAAATATGATATACTATTAGCGCAGTAGGATGTTCAAATTTCAAAGATAATGGGTATGAAATACATTTAAATCGTTTTAGATTTAAAAATTGTAAATCGTTATTCCAGGTGCTTTGCATATTGCTTAACATATTGTGCAATATCTAATATTTGTATACAATATAGCTAAAGAACTCAGCTCCAAAATTGTCCCAATTAGAACCAACATTTAAATAAATCTCATGATTCTATTTTATTTCCTCGATTCTTAGTTTAAAAAAATAAAGTGTGTGAATGGTACTGCGTACTGACGACAAAACATAACACCCGCAAGATCCCGGAAAATGGAGACGACATGCACCAGTACAATCAATATACAATTCGTTCGTGAGAAAATATCCATCGCTCACTCATTGTTAGATCACATACACTAATTAGTTTCATTTCCGTTAAACATGATAATAATAATAATTATGCCCAGTCACACATTCAACACGAACCGGAACTTAGGGGATTTTCCACCATCGGATTCATGTTAACAAGCAAAAAAATGCAATCCCTGATGTTTCATCGACTGTAGCCTTTGTTCAAATCGAATGAATACATATATCTAAGTACAAAAATAACAAAATTACTTATATTATATGCATTACATGCACACAACCAACTAAAACCAAAATTCAATCGTCACTATAAATAACGTTCGTCGAAATGTCCATATATGTACGCATTTTCTATTCATTCATATAGATCAAACAATCGGCTCACGTCGTTGGTGTAAAGTAAAAAGTACGGGCACCATTGTTGATTGTTAAAATGGGTTTTATTCCATTCATTTCACCTCATTCATTAAACAAGGTACGAGAAAATTAAAATGGTAGACGTATTGCATACCGTATGCCATATCAATTCATAAAAGGTAACTCCATAAAAAATGAATGCACATCCAGATGCAAAACCAGTCAACCCTTCCTCAAGGTATACATATAAGCTTCTCTTTTGAAAATAAAATTCTGTTTAGCAATTGTTATAGAGAACAGGAAAACAACAACTGCAAGTTACAGCTTTACAAAGTATTTTGTTTCGGTGAATGGTCGTTCGTCATCATCATCATCATTCTCATCTCACCTCACACATTATTACAACCAGAAGAGGACCGACCTCACCAGTACCGGCAGCCGACCTACGACTACGATCACTCCTCGTACTACTCATTTTTATCCACTATTACAATTTCTACTCTATCAAGATAAATAAAACCATCACATAAGAGAATGGAATGAAAATATATATAAAAAACTTTACAGAAAAAATACAAACATCCGCTTTGAATTAGAAAATTATGCATACAGCTGGAAAGTTTTTTCTACAATGATGCAGACAGGGGATTGGAATGGGGATGATCTGTATCAATCCAATCAAGTACCGTATCCATACCGGCCGGTTAAGTAAGTAAAGTTACAGTACTCTCAATACCCCAAATTAATGTTTTTTGAAAGAATGCGTGTGTGTACTTGTGTACCATGCGTTTTAGTCATCGAAGGAACGATGAAATATGATTGCAGTTAGGGTTTAATATTTTGGTATCGTAAGGTCATAGGTGGGGTGGATTAGAGAAGGTCACATTTATACGATACATATTTATCCGTAAGTTATTCAACAAACGGTGATATGCTTCATTTCATGATCTTGTCAACTCAACACTTCAAGCCAATTGATGACAGCCAGTTATCTTATTTGTATGACACTTCTCTCATTCTCTCTTCCGTCGTTTAGTCCCAGGACATCAGTTCAAAGGCCGCTGCTTTATTCAAAGAAATTACGTATGTTTTGAGGAAGGAATAATATAAAGATACTACTGTTGACTGTATCGTTTCCCTCCCTTCTTTTACTACGAACCCTAACCTATAAATAAATTGAATATGAATGCATATTGTATGTGCAATGAAAAATTACCGAAACACAAGTCCCGTTTGTTCAAAAAATATCCCATTTGAGAATTGGGAACATACTTATATTTACAAGGAAGTGTCAATTTTTGAGTTTCATGAAAGAAGACAGGCGACCGTTGTTCTTTCTTGAAAGGGCAACCTGTTGTAGACCTAATTCATTTTTACAACAAAAGTAACATTCACACAAGATGCAAACATACGAAGTGTCGAGTCGAGAAGGCAAGGTATTTAGGCTTAGCTCTCACCTCACATACCTCTTGCCTCTTATAACTGCTATACTACCTACATTTGTAAGCAAAGAACTTTGCCCAACTCCAAAAATTCTTCATTGTAATGCCCAACTTGTATTTTTCCGTATGGGACTCTCTTAAAAGACTTCTTTTATTTCAAGAGTACCGAGAAACAGGGATTATGACCCAAATTAAACTATTACACCTTTTCAGTTGAAAACATTATAAAGCCTTGTCCTTTTCAACTCTACCTCTAAGGTACTTTGGACTTTGTTTCAGGCAAACACATAAAAAGACCTTTCCGCCAAATGACAATGCATTACTTGAAAGAAAGAGAACAAAGTTATTATCTGATAGTAACTAAATACCCATTCTTCCGAAACTCAAAAAAGATTTTTTTCGACAATCAGGTAAATGAAGCATGAAATTTCATACCGAAGAAAAGTCAATAATACCACACTAAGCTACTTCATTTGAAATGAATGCTGATTGACTTCAAGTGTTCCTCCCTGATCCCACCTTATGTATTGTATTGTGTATTGAATGCGATACCCGATAGCTTAGTTGTAAGGTACATATTTTTCTATACATATCTGGTGACAATGTTATATAATTAAAACGGAGACTACCATCTACAAAGGTGTTTTCGGACTTACCTACATGACAATAATAATAATCACAATGATAACATTAAGGACCATCCTAAGGTACACATCTAACTTTGTAATGTATGAATGTATGCTTGAGATAAGTTATCAACTTCTTATCGTACAAATATGACATGAACACTGCAAACTGTATGTAAGCAGCTTCTGAAAGCACCGTGTTTCGAATATTGGAAAACATAACTATGCATTACTGGGAAAACTGTCGCATCTAAAAAAATTGGTGAACCGTACGGTGTGCAAGTGACATTTTATAAGATATGCATGTATGTCTACTCCGATTTTCTGATAATGCAGACGTATGTATGTATGATTGCTTCCGTCAGTAACTAATACTAAGAAATAATATAAAATACACCCCCACCCCATCATTATAGGTTTATGAGGTTTACGTTCATATTCAACTTTACAGTAAATGCGAATGTCTTTCCCTCCACAGCTATATAAATATATGATAAGTTCCTTCAATTATATATATTTAGATAGAGGTATAGGTATATTGTATGCCCTATACATATACTTATGCATATATATCCATATATGAACACGATGAAAAATTAAAAGGAAGGAAGGAAGCAGCAGGTGTTCTGCCATTCAATCTCTCCATCACCAAGAATTTCTGAACCACCAATGACTCACTCAAATTCATATCGTATCACTAATATATATTATGTCCAATGAATTACTTATGTATTTATATGCATACTCTTGAATGTTTGGTAGTGACAAGCTCGTACGAGCGTATCGTCGTGGTATAGGTCATCATATTGCAATCGTGTTTAAAACGTATGACTATAAAGCAATGACATAATTAGCAATAAGCAAGAAAGCAAGCGTTCAAAGCAATACTAATAAAACATGTTACATTGCGCATGAAAAGCAATTTAAAAAGACAAATGTTACAACAGCTTCTTCTTACCATCATTCCGTATGATTCTTCGAAACTCAGATTCTTGGGCATACTTTCATTAGCGCTGAGAACACGGACATAGTGCACAGGTGGAGAACTGGGACGTGTGCTGGTGGTGACAATGGTGCGTGGTTGGGTGCTTCCAAAACGATGAACATTCGGTCTGCCAAGTCCATTCTGCTTAATGGTAACTGTTGAAGAAGCGTTTTTTGTCACAGTTGATGATGACTGGATTGGAGTATTGCTCCCTTTGATAATTGTAACGGTGGTGGTACTATTACTACTGTTACGACTACTGCTGGCGGCGGCGCTGCTGCTGACTTGACTCTTGAGTGGAACATTCACCACAGCTCCCAGTCCTTTCTTATTACCCCCATCGAAAAAGTCTGCACCTTTGCTTGATGATGCTTCAGCAGATGACACAAAGCACAGGTCATACTCGTCGAAGCCATCTTCAGTCAATCCTTGAAATAAGGGAGTATCTCCCATGAGATCATCGATGCCCAAATCAGAGGACATCATTCGGTTGATTTCATTTTGCATATCATGCTCGAACAGTTCCTGGATGGACAAGTCCATATCGGAATTACAGCCGTACATCAGATCCATGATTGAAGTCGGCTGTTCACTTTTCCAATTTCTTTTCTTTTTTGAGGTCAGGGGTCACCAATTATAACAAGGGGTCACTCTACAAAATTCTGTTCCTGTTGGTTATTCACCTAAAGTACCTGTTTTGGAAGAAAATGTTTGCCCCTTATAATCATCATTCTCATACATCCGAAAATATAGAATTATTTTGACTTGTTAACTAGTTCTATATTTATCATGATCTATCTATAACGCAATGTAGGCTTGACTGACTATGGTCTTTGTCTTGTCATGTCGTCATATAATTTCCCATAGCATGAGATACACTCATTTGTATTATACAACGTAAACAAAGTGTCATTCACTAAATCATGCATAAACATAAATCTACATGATCACAACTCAAGTACATCCATCCAGGTTCCCTCCATTCACTAATGACAGTTCATTTCAAACTTTGCCAATTATCTCCTTCATCGAAGTTGATGAGTTCCCATCAGCTCACATAAAGCATATTAGCTTTAGTGTTTAGCTCATGATCCAATCCAGCCGCAGAAGGATAAGAGGGAAGGCGAATGCACACAAACAATCTTTTTTTTCTCTCCTCAACTTCTACTACGATACGATACAATGCTTATGTATATAGCTCGGTTGTGTTTTTGTACAGAAACAGATACAGGTGCATTAAAAATCAAATTATAGGAGATATAGATAACCATCAAAATCTAACTAAAGTAAAGAAAAAAATTACTCCACGGATAACCTCTCTAGTTTTGCCGTTGCCTTTTCAATTTTGATTAAAAAAAAGTTAATTGTGAATTTTTTCAACTGCTTCTCAAATTACATCTTCCTCAAATGTCAGAAAAGTTTTTCATGATTTCAATCGAAGAATTTAAAAATAGAAAACGAGTCTCTGACCCTTTGACCTTGCAAGGTAGCAAGGGTCATTGATGGCAGTCAATAGTGATGATGATGATGATGGACATTTAACTTTTAAATAATAACGATATAGTTGGGGAACCATGAACTCGTCATCGCGGCAAACTTTGTTGCTCGGAGGGAAAAGAGCCGTCAATACACTTTACAAGACACATATAATACCACACAAGCACAAGTTGACTTCAAGTAGGAGAAACACAACTTCTTCATTCACTACTCTATACTCTTACTACCAAAACCACACACTACTCGTGTTGAGTTGTGTTGTGACTTTTTCCTTTTATAATAATTTTTTACCTCCAAAAAATTAACTGAAAACCTCTCAATTTCCAAATGACACTACCTCCAACACACTTAAAAACGCTTAAATTTTACTCACCTTCAAAATTTAGTAGCGGTTGGAACTAAATTCGCTTCAAAACTGGAGAAAATCAATGCGGTGCACCGGGTCAATTTGATTTTTTCCATATACTGGTATACAATACACACAGTGTGAGACGGCAATAACATTCACTACTACTTTTCATATCGAGCCCTAAAAGGACTATGTATATGGGTTTCGTGGCAGCATCGAGTATCTTCATTTCCAGCCCGCACGTACGTTAAATAAAATCGTTGGAAAGAGAGACAGGGCAACTAGAGTTAAGGAACAAGTACAAAATACAATGCATTCTTATATACATACTTACATCCATACATTTAAAAAGGATATTTTATCCATCCACTTTTTGTATGGAAAGGATATCCCATACCTAAAAGACGATAAACATGTCTCTCTCTCTCTCTCTATCTCTTATGCAGTAGTACAGCTTTTACTCCGCGTACAAAATCAGCCTTTAGCAAAGTATGTGGTTTGGCTTGGGCTGCTGTGTTTGGCTGGCAACAGCAATAGCACGCCCGTAGCCGAGTGGTCGAACCCCAAAAAAAGCTCTTCTTCTCACATTCAGAAAGCCCCCTAAATAAAATATATCCTTTTTTTACTCAAAATCTCCATCACTTTTACAAAAGTGGGCTATTCAATAAAATTTGGGATGGGTTGAATTCAAACTTTGGCATAAATTATTATATTGAATGGAATAAAAATTTGTCAGATTTTAACATTTTGGGATGTGTTTTGAGGGGTAATTAGAGATGCACCTTTTTTAGCAAAGTTATTAGCGGAGAGACCTTTTAATGTGTTGATTGAGCTGAAAGCAAGCGCAGTGCAGTAGAGAATTTTGTAGATTACAATTTACAAAGGAAGACAAGAAGGGGATATGTGCGACGACCGAAAGGCATAAAATATATTATTTTGCTTTGCTCAAATCCTCTGAGAGAAAAGTAAGCACAGAATAATATTCAAGTTGAAATGCTGAAAGGAGAGAGAAGAGGCCGTAAGAAATGTATGTAATGTTGTATGAACCTCTCTCTTCTCTTTGAGTTTACGGACATTTTCCTCTCATCGATGTGTACAACATTCTGGTAAAACTTTGAAGTAAAATAGCGAGCGAATGAAGGTAACGTGGAGAATGCTTTGATCACTGTAGCAGAAAGAGTTGACAGATAAGTAATGTTTCCATCTCTTACTTAATGTGGTGGCGCTGTCATTCTAATTTAATTGTGATTTCAGGTAAATTTTTAAGGTTGTTGGTTGGTCCTCAAAATGGGAAAATTTAGAATGGATTTTGAACCCACTAAAATTTTGATATTTTCCAGTCATCATATAAGGAAGATGAAAAGTGTTGAATATTATATGCATTGTTTCTCGCGGGGATACTAGTCCGCCAAAACATGGCGCCTTCTCACTTTCTCAGTTGGAACACTAGTGAAAACCTTCAGAAATTGATAGAAAATAGAAGGGGTTATCGGAGAAATTCCGTTTTTTCACTAGGATAACCATCAGATCATGGAGAATTTGAATCCGTCATTTAATTTTAGATAACATTAGCAAATATTGGATAATTTTGTGGGGAAAAGAGAAAAAATAGGGATTTTCTTGGTGAGAGAGTAGAATCGGGTGATTTTTGTTGGAAAATGGGGTTCATGTACGGAAAATAACATGAGAAGCAAAAGCAGTATTATATT
>JAANSM010004023.1:0-11941 GCA_036850725.1 Orchesella villosa | reverse complement strand
GAGTGTAAATTTTCATTTTTTAGAAGAGGACAGTTGTTATAATGACTATATGGTGTACGCATTATATGGCTGGAGTCATAAAAACGAGAGCTTATAATAAACAACAGTCTCATAGTTTTTCATTCGTTAGAAGAACTACCTTGAAAATTTATTATTTTGCCTTTCAACACGAGTCTCTTGTTTAGTTCGACGAGTTTCTTTTTCCTTCCTTATGCGAGTAAGTCGGGGTGCTTAAATGGTTGCTTGTTTTCTTTTACACACAGCTTTTATTGTATCCACCAGTGAAATATGGTACACACAAAGGAATGAAAAGTGAGCAGTGTGAACTGGCCATGTCTACATTTTCTAATATAGCCTTGTGTGAGGATGATGGTGTGCGATAACTCATATTTCATGCCTTTTCACAACACATTTACACTATCATATTGCTTTCAAGTAGAGTAATTTGGAACTTATATAATAATAATCCATGCCAGCGATAAATGAATGAGCTTTCCTTATATATGTTGTAGACACTGACTTGCCTAATCTGATGTGGTTTGTTACAAGACCTTTCTAGTACATGCTTACTCACAACGACATTTTATATCTATGAAGATATACACAATTTTGACATGCCAAAAAACGAAGTGAGATCTTACACCGACACGGCTCGCCCGCTTCTCAACTCTGACGATGAGGAGAGAAAAAAACGTGTTCTCGTTTGTTTCCAATGATTCTTTTGCAAATCTTTCTTAATAAAGTTTCAAGTTGGCTTTTGGCCTGAAAATTATGCTCTACTAGACACATTATATGTATGTAGGTTGAATCAGATCAGTTTATAAACTCATAAGTTGTTTTTAATATATTTTTTTCCAACATATACATTTTTATATTTGACCTAAGTGAACAAAGTGAAAGGACCAAGTGTGTATGTAACATGAAAGTAAGTACGCAAGAGAAACAAATTATTGCTAGTGGCTTCAATTTGGAAAGTTTTAAAAGTGCTATTTTAAAACATTGTACAGAAGTTTGCAAGGACATCCAGATCTCATTTTGTCTATTATTTTGTTTATAAACTCATAAGTTGTTTTTAATATATTTTTTTTCAACGTATACATTTTTATATTTGACCTAAGTGAACAAAGTGAAAGGACCAAGTGTGTATGAAACATGAAAGTAAGTACGCAAGAGAAACAAATTATTGCTAGTGGCTTCAATTTGGAAAGTTTTAAACGTGCTATTTTAAAACATTGTACAGAAGTTTGCAAGGACATCCAGATCTCATTTTGTCTATTATTTCGTAGTAGTATTATGAACCAATTATTTTAGGCTTGGAAAAACTTAACAAGAAAAACTACTCGGATATAAATTCCTTTTGTCTTCTTACCCAGCTCAAGCTGACAATTATATCCGATCCCATCACATTAGTTATTGGGGCAAGTTGAACTGCATCAGAATTGGAACATTCAGAGCATGCATAACACTAACTCACTATTTTGATCACAGCCTTTATAACAATTTCACTTCATTCTATGTCCACGGGAAGATTTGTTTGTTTTCTAAGAGTATTATTTATAGATTGTTACAACTTTAAGTTTAAGTACAACTAAGTTGGAATATTTGGATTGTCACTGATCACCAATTGAACTTTATACGTAAAAAATTAACTATGACCAATTATTTTAGCTTTTGTGAAATAGTATTTAATATGACGAGTTACTTGCTATTGAAGGTTTCTAATCGTCGACAGGTACTTGTTTATTTAGCACTGAATTGGTAACTGTCCCTGCATTTTATGATACAAGAAGATAATTTCCGATGGTAGTGTGCTTTGACATTGAGAAAATAAAAGAAGATGGGATCAATGTACATAAACTTTTCTTTTATGATTGACTCTATTTACGCATTTTCAAACTGAATAATCCCAGCGAACTGACAAAATGCAGAGCACCGTTTTCCGACCAAACATGTGAAAGAAGACAGTTCAGGCAAAGAACTAACCCGGATGATTGAGCTCAGACTTTTCTTATAAGCTGTTCTCAATACGCAAGTTCTTTAGCTTGCTTGCTTCTCTGCTCTTTTCATGCGTGGTTGTATGGCAAAATAGCGTACGCTGAGAGCATCGAGCAGGCCGCTGTACATGTTTCTTCACAAACCCATTTCTCATGAGTCTACTGCACAGCTTTTAGTAGCTTTCTCTGCTGCCTCGTTCTCTCTCTTCAATCGAAAATACGCGAAGGCTTCAGAAAATGGCCAGTTACAACATGTTTCTGAAAGAGACCAATCAAAGTTTGAACGCTACATCGCCGGTACAAACTGTGCTAAAACTATGCCAATTTCAGAGTACATTTTTTGAATGCTGTTTCTACTAAATAAAATAACTGTTGAGAGAGCTTTTCTTCTGACTGTCGTCATATGTTTGCCTGTAAATACGGCATGTTTCATTAGTTTGCCGCCACATTAGTTCATGACTTCAAAATTCTTTGTTTTTCTTTCATAATCAGTTTGCACATGAAATTTGGTTATTTTCACTTGTGTACACTGGCGGCTCTTTTTATCAACAACTTGAAGAAAGATCAAGTTAAGAAGGTGTTTTACAACTGCTACATAAGATTTACAGAATGAGTTGTGAATCACAGCTCCCATGAGTCTATTCTGAAAAAAGTAATCTTAGGCTTTGTACGGGGCCTCCCCCAGTATAATTTACTGATGCAGTGCACTATAAACTTCATGCCCAATTGACTAAATTCTTAGTCGATGATGTCCATGTGGTGACGCTGCATTTTTTCAAGCTCTTTCAAATAAAAGAAGAAAANATAAACTTCATGCCCAATTGACTAAATTCTTAGTCGATGATGTCCATGTGGTGACGCTGCATTTTTTCAAGCTCTTTCAAATAAAAGAAGAAAAAGAGTATGCATGTGTTCTAAATCCAACGGGATTGGTTGTATCCTATATTTTGTCTATTTAGTAGAATCATCGATTTTAAAGGTAAATCCAAAAAATAAGTGACGATTGGACCATTTGAAGTATCGAATTGCTTTATTTTAAAGTGCTCCACATTACAATGACTATTACACTTCAGCTTTAGCAATTCATTTGAAGCTTCAATGATTTCGAAACGGAGTGTGCAATCCATTTGAAGAAATTGAAGAGGTTGAGAGTATGAATTGCAATGGCTGTGACAGTTTCTGCATATATATACTTCCATACGTCCTTTGTAGTCATGTGTGCGGGAGTACGCTAAGCTTCAATGATTTCGAAACGGAGTGTGCAATCCATTTGAAGAAATTGAAGAGGTTGAGAGTATGAATTGCAATGGCTGTGACAGTTTCTGCATATATATACTTCCATGTGTGCGGGGGGTCGCCTAGTCCCATGAACTTCAATCAATTATTTGGACGCTTAATTAAATTACGTGATTCACTTACTTCAGCTTGGGTAATAAATAAGGTTCTCTAAATAGGTCAAGGTAGGGAGGGATCTGATGATTCCATAATTGTGGTCTTTCTGTATAGTCAACATACTCAAGAGATTCATTTGTCAAAATGCCAATCATTTAATGTTTTATTGATGAAATTGGACAACGCATCAAGCTTCACAATATGTCAGTAGGGATGATAGAGTATTTTGTAATTCAATTGTCCATTCAGATAGATTATAATTGTAACCATAAACATGTAGCGCTGACTTCCGCTACATTTTGTAGGTGGTCGCTGACTTGTAGATACAGCAATATCAGGAATATTGTCTACCATGTTAATCTTGAGTCCGTAGAAGATGCGTCTTTGATTTACTTAGGTGTTTTAGTTTGTATAAATGGGATCACCTTACAATTTCTTAGAATTGCCTGTGCTGTCATGCGGAGGTGAAACAAACAGTGACAATATTGAGAAAGTATATAGAAAGATATTAATATACTCGCACTAAGATAATATTATGGGTATATAAAATCTGGCTATCGTCTGGCAACCATTCAAATGCGCCATTCACTTCGATTTTTATTATTATGAATGAACGCCCAACAATCTATGGCTACTTACATTGAGAATGTTATAACTTTTTTGTGCTCCCGACTCCCGACCAATAATACATTTCTTGGAATATAGTGGGAAAACATGACGATGCGTAAAACAAATGGTTTGTGTCAAGCAAAGATGTACCAAAGTGTAAGAATCCACGGGGAAATCTTTTGTCATTTTTTCATTTCTATTCATATATAAAATGCACAAATATTACATACATAGAGATACACAAATATTACATGCATTGGTGACAACTTTCTTTTGATCCAGTCCTTGCTCAATTGTAAAACTTTTATTTTCATCTTTTGTTTGATATGCCCGCATATTCTCTCATTGTTGCATAAGCTTGCTTATCTAGTAGGGCAAAATACGTAATGATAGTGGACTAGACTGATATGACTTTGTATTTTGTCTGTTTGCTGAATACATTATACAAGATTTATGTGTCCATGTCCACGTTCTGGTGTAAGCTTTTGTAGAAAATCTCATTTTATCCCATAGGGAAAAAGTATGCATAAGTATTAAAGAGCCTTTACACACGGAATACATACATGTCAAATCGTGCCGGTGTTGAGCTTTGCTAATTTGTCTGTTATTTTCTTCGTTTGATGGATTTTTTCTCTCTCTCTTTCGCCTCTTCTCTCAGTCTAGCATAATATGCTCTGCACCAGCATGAAGATATCAAAGAATCTCTACCACCTCATATACCAAGAGTTTCCATGAGAAGGAATTGCAGTTTGTTGGAACAAAAACGCTTTTTTGAGATGATGAAGGACGAAGATGAGAATGGTTTACTTTAGTCGATTTTCCTGAACAAGAAGATGCAAGCCAGCAGATTCAACTTTCGCCACTACTTACGCTCCTTGTCAATGCATGGCATACCGAACCAGACTGCATGCCGGCGGCTAAAGTTTCCTATCTATTCAGTTGAGTACGTACTACAACTTAAGAGTAAAATCAAAAGTTGTCGGAATAAGTATAAACATAAAGGCAGATCTTTTTCCCAGTTGTTGTCCCCTTTTCAAACTTTTCAACAATGTAGAATAAGTACTAGCCTGCCGACTGACTGATGATGATGTTATGGTATATTACTTTTGCTGTGAAACAACACTGAACTGATATCGCTAGATGCAGAAATTTCAAGATTTTCTTATGTCAGCTATTAATAATCTTAACTAGGTGGAAACCTTGCAATGGTGTTATGTAATATATATATATATATAGATATATTATACATCAGGAAGTGTCACTGGTGTAGTAAAGTGCTTTCAAATTTTATAAAGTTTTTCTATCAATTGGAGTGGCCTTCTATTTTGTAGAAACATATTCTTACCATGTTCATCCTAAAATAAATTCCATCTTACGTTCACTATTGTTGCAGTCCCATATGCTTCAATAGTAATTACCGTGGTGGTTTATTGTCCAGGGCAAAAAGTTCACTATATTCGTGCTGGCATTGCTATTTATATAACTTTCAGCATCACTGAAGCAACTCACCCGGAAAGATACACGTCATAAATGGGCAATGCTCACTCGCTGTTTGTTCCACATGTCTGAATGAAAGCTGTCCAGTTTGCTCCTAGTGCCTAGTTATTTATAAGCACAAGCAGTCTATAGTTTTATGAGAATTAAGAACATCTTAATAAAATTTCGAAGTGGGTGACAATTTTACCTACAAGTGGACACTCATTTTTATCCGTTAGGATACTTCAGTTTTTAGGAATTCGAGTATTGTAGCAATGTTGGTAGGACTAGTTGCGGAAGTTGGAAGGACATCATATGTGGAGTGCTAATTGGAAACAAAGCCGATTAACTGAGAGAGTGGGTGAATTAGTATGAATTTGTGGCATGGTGATGATGAGCAAACAAAAAATTTGGTAATGGTTACTTTACAAAAGGAAAACCGTCCGCGTTTCAAAGAAGCATGTATTAATTGCTTAAGCAAGAAAGACAACAAAAATCTTCAGTTGAATCAGGAAGCTTAGATGAGTACTCTAATTTCTAGACAACGATGTCGTGTCATAGTAGGGAAGACTTGTCATGCAAACTTGAGCAGCATAACCGGAAAACATCATATGATGTATGGAAATATGGGATAAATACAACAGGAAACGACTGTAAAAGAAATACAAGGAAGGATACTTTCTATCATATTAACTAACACTTATATTACAAAACGTTCGTATCAAATCAAAACTATAACAAGAGAAATGTCAAGCTAGGTTATTGTCACCAAAACGTATGGCGTCGGTTACCCCGAATATCTCCCACATCTCAAGCTATCGTACTACGTAATTACAAAAATATCCAGATTCTCTGAATCCATCTTGATTTCACAATATGCTTTCTTACGGCTGGAAACCAAAGTTCAACCGAAGCTACATACGTACTTCATTCATTTCATTTATCACTTGATCTTACTATCATTCCACGACGGAAACCAATATAATATGGTATTGGTTTCCGTTTGCTTTCTAGAGAGAAAAAATTTACGTACGTAATGTACTAGGATTTATTGTATTAATGAAAACACATTCCTATATCTTTGTATAGAAAGCTAGGGTAACCTTATCTACAACAAAAAAGTCACTGAAATTTAATGGGGGCGTATTTCAATTTCATAATAATACACTATGGAATAATCGTAATATAAACATCATTAAGAATAGAAACCATCCGAGTCTTTCTCCAGCTCTAAATCCTGACGAATTTAGAGTTCTAGTTTATTCCATCCTGTAAACGACATGAGAGGTAGGATGTAAGATATCTATTTACTGTAATATAATGCCATGGATGTGTGTGTGTGTTCCTTCAATGCCAGCGAATCTTGTTTTACTATATTGATACGCTTAGCATATCCAAATTTTGTATTGCCAACAAATAAATTGATACAGTGTTTATCATTTTGATCATTATATAACAAAAAAAAAGATGACGTGCCATAATACTTTCCAGTTTTGTGACAGCTACATACCTAGCGCCAGTAGCAGTAACTGTGGAAATAAATGCAGTCTGGAGAACATTTTCCCGAAAATGTGTAAAAAAACCCAATTATACGTATAATATCTTTAACCAAAGTTTAAATATTCTCTACACGTTTAAAAATAAAAACCGTCAGTTCTCTGCATCAGTGCACAGTAGACTGTAAATACCTAATGACAAATTGAAATGTCCATGGGAAAAACAATGCACCAACGGCTGCTTCTCAATTGCTTGAGTAGGATATAAGATTTATAAATGTAGGATGCGAGCATTTCAAGCTTACTTGAACCGCATAAATGTTATAATGTTGTAACTGACAGAAAGTTGTTATCTCAATGTGTCCTTCAACGGTTCTTCCTTCTTGGGAATTGATATCATAATGGTTGCTGTTGGCTATTTTCGAACATGTTCCAATCTTAGTGCAGGACTTGGAACAGGGCTAACCTTGAGTTCGTAAGAAACCCTGATGGTTCAAAGTTTGATGTGAAAAAGCTTTATACCCGAAAATAATACTTAAACGTTTTCGTAAAAGTAGGCATCAATCAAGGTACCAATTTATTCATTGTGTAATATTTTCAAGGATTGCTATGATTAAAGCAAAGTTTTTCACAGAGTTTCTTTCAATGTGCTGACTTGCTAAAAGTGGTACACACCCCGTCATTACACCAAGTGAAATTACTATGAAATGGCAGTGAACTGAGTACAGTAGATTTGTTCAATAAACTGCAATGAAATTTGATTTGGTCCGTTGAGAAGAATATAATCTTGCTATTGAAGAAGCTATTGTAAGCTTAGATGAATGGAATCGTTGTAGTCGGTCGCGCTAGTGCTGATGCGTTGTATTGCGGTGTAGTCAGCATCCTTTTCTCTAATGTCGTGTGCACCAATTTGCCCTTCGGTTGCGTAGCCAGGCATTCACTAATATGGCAGTCGTCATTTCCTTCCAAAGATTTGATTTGATCAGCCCAGAGCTCCTCCAAGCAGAACTCCAACTGAGGCCAACGATCCATTTAAAGTTTCTGTCACAGCTCCTAAGTTGTTTGTCAGCGATTTAATTACGCCCTAAAGACAAAGTTATAAACTTGAGCTAATAGGCAATCATTTTTGTTCCCATTTTAAACGAGTCGATCGTATATGTCCTTGATTATTTTTGACTTAAGCCGATTTATACCCAACATTTCCTACAATGAGTGACAAGATAGTGAGAAGAAAAGCAGACTAACTCAAAGGAAAGGCGTGGAAATTGGCAATTGGGTGGGCAATTTTTGCGGATTGAGAGAAGGTTTTAAGCGACACAGCATACACATACACATATTATGTATGTACACTATGAAATACAAGAGTAAGCAAGGGTAAACGGTTTATAAAATGTGAAGCAATGTTTAACGTTTCATTATAAAACTTTCCTAAAACGTGTAAATCAATAGATTTTAAGTAAATCTGTGAGATTCTTACAGCAAGAAGATCTGGAGGTCCTGCAAGAGTTCCGGCCAACAATGTGTTGACACCATTTAGGTTTGTTGAAACAAAATTATTAAGCCCCTGTAGTGGACCTTTAACTCCAGAAGGTAAATTTGGGATCAGTGTTGTTAACACTCCTTGCAACTGCTCAGCTGGATGTCCCTAATCCCAAAATGAGAATTAAATTTCTTCATACAGATGAATATTATATAAGAGCATTCTTTATGCCCAAGATTACCGACAGACTCTCATACACTGACGTTCATTCCTCTATGAATTCGTACATAAATAAACAAGCACCATGCTGTTTTATGTATGCATGAGTTTCATAGTAGCACATACAACTCTTTTTTACCCAGCAACTAGAATGAAATGAATGAATACGTCATTCTAAAGAAGAGCCGTTTGAAACCATTGGCGTGTGGGCGTTAAAAAATACTTTTCATGGTTCCTATGAAATTACGCCAGTGAAAGGAGTTGTATTCAAAAGTTAATGGTTTTTATAATATCTGACAAAATGATGTATAATCATTTGCTAACGCGCACGTGATTAATGCTTTTACACAAATTTAGAAATGAAGAAACCAACCTGTTGCGGAGAACATTGTTGTAGAATCGTTGGAAGATTATTCACTATTGCTGCAGTCATGTGGCCAGCTTGGCAAGCAGCGACGGCACTTTTCGCCATAGTTCTCACTTTAGCTGGAACTCCTTTTTGGTTGGTAGAGAGTGCTTGGAAACTCTGCAAAAAAATGTATGGGCAATATGAGAATCTATAAGATTAGGCTTGAATAGTTCCCAAACTAATTGACTTTGTAAGTAAACATTCTACTGAAGTGCAAACAAATACGTAATTTTACTGCTAGTTTCCAGAAACATTAACATTTCATTTTAAGAACTTTAGTTTTAAAAATAGAAGCTAAACTATTATGAACTCAAAAAACCCGGCTTAATGACGTGGAATGCTTTGCTAATCAATACTGCATCATATATATGTGTGTTGGATGACACTTAAAGGAAATTGTACCAATTTATTTTTCCTTTGAAGAGCTACAGAACGTTTTTAAGTATATTTATAACCAAGAAAGTTTCATCATTCATCGTCATCCTTATGAACGAATTCATGTATGAGACAGATTCACATATTTATTATAAAATACACAAGCTATTATTACTTCCAGCCCACTTCAGACGATATTCCAAGCGGAAAAAGGGTTGCTAATTAGAATTTTGGGGGATGTAAAGAGGAGGGATAACCAAAATGGTTCATTAAACCTTGGTTATAAATTCTAAATTTATTGGTGAAATGGATTCTCAACCAGAATGAGTAAAATCAACAACATAGAGCCAATAGAGAGATATGTGTTAAAATATGCAAGCCTTATTGTTATGAATTATTCTACGTGAGTGATGCAACTTCTCATCTACTTGACTCGGCAATTTGATAGTGCGATGGCAAAAGACTACCTCATCATATCATCAATCCGAAATTCGGTGTAGGAACATTTGCTCTCCTTTCTGATACAAGCTCACTTGAGATTGCATACGTAGGTACTTTACAAACTGCCTTAAAAGAAAGCTTGATTCCCTTCAAGGATGGTAGTGACGTACATAGTAGTATGCATCATCAGCGTACTTATCAACTTATCTTCGAACAGAAAATGTTATATAAGAATGTTATATCACCTACCACATCGAAGGAAACACTTTCCCTTGAACACAATAGCTATTGATGGAATGTATCCCTTCACATTCGTGATAATTCAAGAAGAAATAACCTAGACGCAGGTGTAATAAGCAGGGAGAGGAGATAGCAACACAAAAACCATAAGTAAAATGAACAGAAATTCCGAAACACTTCAAAAAATTAGCATCAAGAGGTGCCCTAAAGAATGTGAATTGATTGATGCAAATTAGCTCAGTTAAAATTGAAAATACTTACACGCAAGAGGTTAGCTTGTAGCCGCATAGCTGCATTCCTTTTATATCGATTTAATTTATCCTTTGGCGTCACACGAATCCTTTGAATTAAGTCCCTCTCCATACTATTTCTGTTTGACATTGCTTGTTTGCCTTGTGTCGCAGGCAATTGGATTAGAGAAGCTGGTGAATTTGATGGTGCGACGAGGTTTTGACTCTGGACTATTGATCCGGCCCAACATGTTGCCTTTTAAGGTTTAAATTGGGAAAGGTTTAGATTTAAAGAAAACATTATAGTTATTTACAATTGAATATATAAAACCGAATCGAGACTCACCAAACAAAGTAGTGAGAAAAGTCCAATGATCTTTTCTAATGAAATCAACGTATTCATTGTAACAAAGAACGCTTTCACCGAAGACAGTCTTGATGATTTTATGTGTCTAGGTTTTCGTGAAGGTCGGATACTTTTTATCTAGTGTGTTTCTGAAATCTGAATCTTTCAAGGAAGGTGGAATCTGTTAGAACCAAAGTTTGCAACTGAATTGTATTTTTTCGCAAATTCCAGCTTTATAGCTTTACTTTCCACGTGCCGCGACATTACCTTCAACTCAAAGTGTGGAGTTTCCACTGAAATATTTATTCTGAAACTGTTTCTGATCGGGGTTATACACGAAACCATCAAGATCACTAATGGGGTTACAAATCGGGTTCATTGGTTTATGTATTTAATGCACGGTTGTCAGATTACGGCAGCTAAAATACTAGGAATCTAGATACATGCAGGTGTTCGTCGTAAATATCTTATGTCCACTTCTTGGGAGTAGGAAGGGACAGTTGGGAAGTTACACTTGGTGACTCAGATACAAGAATGTCCAAGAAATCCTTTACGCAACGTGATGCTTTCGTTGCATGCAAATCGCTACTCTCATAAATAGTTTAAAAGTTTGCTTCAATGTTGGCAAAATTTATAATAGGACTCAACCCAGTTTCTCAGCGTTTAATTTGCATTTGAAGCTGCACAAGACATTCTTATATATTCCAAGTAAAAATAATTTGATGCAAGAATTCAACCAAATAATTGAGTGGAAGGATAGATATATTTATGATTTTAAGTACATTAAAGAATAAATTCAAACCATGTTTTACTGGTTTATAAATTAAGTACTACATGGCATGTGGGTATATGCAGTGTGCCTGATTATGTTGCCTTGAACAATCAATGTGAATTAAAAGAATGGAAAGATTCGATGGAGAATAAAAGTTCATTGATAGTCAATAAACAAATGCATCCCGTGACTTGCTTAACAGCTACATAAAATCTACTTGATATTTATTGCAACAAAACGAAGTTTCTGTTGTATTGCCATCACAAATCTTGGATTTAATGGATATGGATGAACGTAACCCCTTTAGGTATGTTCCTATTTCAAGTTGGCGAATTCCAGAAAAATCGGATCACTTAACGACAATTGATATCCGCCGTACATATCGTTAGTATAAGTTATCTTCATAATAATATGTCAATGTTTCGTATGAACATTTTTTACAATACTAGAAGCTTTAAATGG